>APFE031198530.1:100640-119363 GCA_000404065.3 Pinus taeda
TCTTACTTTTCTTCTGCAAATTAGGCAAATGAAGTGTTAAGGTAGAATTCATGGTTGCTATGCTCTGCCTTTAAGTTTGCTTAATATCAATGTTTTTAGCTGTTTAAGGAGAATTCAAGGTGATTGCTTGCTCTCCTTAGCTCCTCACCAGTCATTCTCATCCATACAAATCTTTCAAAGGCATCAATAAAGTCTCCTACCTCGCCCCAAATAACCCCCTGCGAAAACTGTGTCCAATCCCCGCACCCAAAATTGCCTTTCCCCAATTTTCCACCAAAACCCTAAAAATCCCTAAATCAAACCTTTTTATCAGTTTACTAGCCTAAAATCAGTGTTTCCACATTGGTTATCTCACCCATTTAAGATCTTTACTGAGATAGACCGGAGAGAGCCCTCTCCTGCCCCGTAGGGCTAGCTACGAGGCTAAGTGGTTTGATGTTGCCTTGGAGTTTACCTTTTTCAGCCTGAGGTGAAATTTCAAGCGCTAACAGTCACCAGAAGTGATGGCCACCACAGTCTCCTTTGTGAAAATCTTTCATCACATCCTTTGCTTCATTTTCAACCAAACAATTCAACAACACACCGCTAGGGTATTTCTAGTATAAAACACCATCAAGAATACAATACTTTGAAGCTTTCGACTTTAAGGATCTAACTCTACCTTTGGGAAATTTCGGTGGAGGATTTAAATGCTGCAAGACATAAACAATGTCAGAATACCATGAAGATGAGATGAACATGTCAGACACCTATAAGTGTGGGTCTTCTTCTTCTTCTTCTTCAGAAAGTGCTGCAAACAAATTGATGTCTAGTGCATGTAGATTAGATTCAACCATAAGCTTAGCCAAATCTTGTCCCTTGATAAGCTTTGTCAATTTTATCTCCAAATCATACCCTAGCATGGCTACAATCCATTTTCCCCTTCTGCGTTTAGGATATGTTTGCACAAGAATCTCTTTCACCACCGTTGTGGGAACATAAGCAATGGTGTGAGAATGTAGAATATAAACTTGAAAATATTTGAGAGCTTTCACCAATGCCAAGGCCTACTTCTCAATGATGTTGTATCTTAACCCTGCATCTCTTATGGTGTGACTGAAGAATGCTATAGGCTACTCATTTTTCTGATCTCTCTTTTGCATTAGGACTGCTACTAGTGTATGCTTAGAGGAAAATGAAAAAAATAATGAAATCTAAAGTATAATTTGGACTAATCAAAATAGGAGTAGTAGATAATGCAAATTTGACAGCATGAAAATATTTCTTAGCCTCTAAAGACCATTTCACCTCACTGTCCTTCTTCAACATGTCTTTCATTTCTTTCAAATGTTTAGCTAGATTAGGGATGAATCTTCTCAAAAAATTGATTTTCCCATTAAAATACTGAATTTCTTTCTTGTTCCTTGGGAAATATAATTGCTGAATGGCTTGAACTCGTGCAGGATCCATGCAAATTCCATCCTTAGAGATGATGTGGCCCAACAAGTTACCTTCTTCCATGGTGAATAGAATCTTCTTTGGGTTGAGTGAGATACCAACTTTTCTGCATTTCTGAAAAACAATTCTCAAATGATGTAAATGATCTTCATCAGACTTGGAAAAAGGTTGTGAGATCATCCTAATGTATAACCAGAAATACATCTTTTTCATTGGCGAAAGCTATGTCCATAGCCCGCTAAAAAGTCGCTCCTGCATTCTTTAATCCAAATGGCATCTTGGCGTACATGAATGTACCCCATGGTGTTGTGAAGGTTGTTTTCAGCTGATCATCTTTATGCACCAAAATCTGATTATACCCAGAATATCCATCTAGCAATGACATCCTGGAAGATCCAACTACCCTCTGAAGTATATGATCCATCTTCGACAAGGGATAATTATCTTTCAGGGAAACTTTGTTTAAATTTCTGAAATCAATGCAAAGACGAATCTCCTGGTCTTCTTTCTTACTGGCACTAGATTAGACATCCATTCACAAAATTGAATAGGAACTATGATACCAGACTTATAAAGCCTATTTACCTCTTTTTCAATTGATGGCAACAACTAAGGATTAATCCTTCTCAGTTTCTGGCGAAACGGATTTTGATGAGGCTTGACCGGAATGGTGTGCTGAATGATATTCTTGTCATAAGCCTTCAGATCTGAATATTCTCAATAAAATACATCATAAAATTATGTTATTAAAGCTATGTACTTACTTTCCATTTCGGGAGATAAGGATTTTGATTGTTTGACCATCTTAGGCTTGTCAACTGTACCAATGTTTACATCTTCAACACCTTTTTTTGTGGGGACCAAGGTGGGATTTTTGGAAACATCGTCACGATCAAACAACTCTTCCAAAGGTACAAGGCCTCTTGGAATGTTGTTGTCCTTCAACTGCAATATTTCAATCTCAGCTGATTGAATCTCCGGATCATTCATATTGGATGTATCATCAATGCAGGAATTCTGAAATTCTTCTTCCAATTGCAGAAAATTGTTGATTTGTTTGTTATCCGAAAACACTTGCCAAAATCTCATATTGTTAGGAACAACTGGGCGATGTTTGACATGGATAGAATACTTATGATTAGAGTGAATAGGAATCTTCACCATACTGGTTGCAGTAGAAAGGGAGTCACCTATAGCATTCTGAGTTCTAGGAATAAGAGACAAAGTATATTCTGCAAAAGTTTTGAGGATGTCGAGTACAACATTGCGATAAGCTCTCATTCTTGGATGCTTGGCCTGGTATTCCCCTTTTACTTGTTTGATTACCAACTCGGAGTCACCATAAGCAAAAATTTTCTTTGCTCCCAACTTCTTCAGAATCTTGAGGCCAACAATCAACGCCTCATACTCCGCCTCATTATTTGAGCAGTCAAAAGATAACTTGTAAGAACTCATTCTTACATTGCAAGGAATTTTACATGACTGATGTAATGGACCATGAATCCAAACACGAATACCAGGTCCTTCTTTTCCCAATGCACCATCAAACTCCATGGTCCAAAGACCATTTTCTTCATCAAGAAAAAGGATTTCTAAAGGCTGAAGTGTCTGATCTTTTGGGGGATGGATGGCTATCTCAAGACACTATGTTTTCTACACTATCTCAACAATCCTTTCAATAGGGTTTACTGGATACAAACACTCTTCATTCATCTCTTTTCCTTCAACAATCATAACTTTCTGTACATTGGTTATAACATCTGGAACTTCTGAAATTTCTACAAGTTGAATTTCATCATCGACTGAATTCATATCACTAAACAAAATGAAGGAATAAAGATCAGTGTGCACAACATGTATAGGGTGATTTATTGGTTTTTCCTTACTACTGATCTTGAATTTCATCTTCTTTTCCTGATAGAGTTTTCTGACCTACCCAAATACTGGGATAATAGCATATGAAAAGTCAAGCTGTAGAGTACCCTTTAGTTTTGCTCCCCAAGACCTTGAAAGAAACATACAAAACCGAGGAGGAATATCGACGACCACTACATCCATCAACACATTCTTGGTGGGAATTTGGTCCAAGGACACTACTAAATCTTTAATGAGGCCAAGACATTTCACTTTACCCGAATCAAAAGAGTAGAGGGCGTGATAAGGTTGGGTGATACTCAGTCCTAGTTTGTCCATGATGACTTTGGGCATAAGATTATGTGAGGCACCAGAATATAGCATGGCATTATGGAGGATAAAGTCATGAAGTTTGAGACTAAGATAAAAAGGTGGAATTTCACTATCTTCAGGACTTCCTTCTAAGGCTGGACCAAAAAGGATTGCTGGCTCATCATCAACCACATTCACTGTATCTGATGTCTGGTCAACCTTAAGAATTTTTGCAATCTGAAACTTATATTTATCATTCTTCACTAATTCAGTGAGAGGAATTGAAACTTTCAACTTAGAAATTTCATTTTCTAAAATAGAAAGATTAGATTGCTTTTCTACCTCCTTTGCAGTGATGTCATTCTTTTAAATCTGCCCTTTAGCTTGAGATTCCTTCTTATGACTTTCACTTTGAAACTCCTTATCTTTCCTCACATTGCTGGTAGATGCCTCATTGGTTTTATCCCGTCTTAGTATGACAAATTCTTTTTCTTTTTCTTTGCTTGGTGTGTCTTTTTGTAGATTTTTCCTCTTCTGGTTCAATGTAATAGGTAGATTTCTGTTCCTCAAGTTGTACTGCTTTTGCAGATGACTAAGAGCATTATGATTTCCTCTTTGGTGTTCTTCAGTTTGCACATCCCATATATCATCACATGCAAGTACAAGTTGCTGATCACCAGGTATGAAAGATTCTTCAGAAAATTGATCTTCTTCTGTAAAAAAGGTAGGCAACTCATCTTCTTCAAAAAAATTATTTGCTTCTACAATCTCTTCTTCATCTTCTTCCTAGCCTTCAGTATACTTTTTCTGAAATGGCGCTCTTACTTGTCCTTGAGGATCTTGATTTCGCTGCTCTTTCTGTCTATTTCTGAATTGTTGTTGTTGCTAGCCATGAAAATTCAGATTCCTCACTGAAGGCTCTACTTGTCGATCAGATATGGATATTCTATCCATCATTCTTTCCATGGTTTTGATCAGAGTGTCAAGCTTTACATCTGAAGATGATGAGGGTTATTCTTCAAAAACAACTTTGTTGTCAGCCCTTTCAGGCTTTGATTTGGATTTCTTGATGAGCAGATTAGCTTCGACACTTACTGCATTTCGCTGCATTTCTTCAAGAGTTGCAGGGTATCTCTCTTTGAGATGATATGCCATGTCTGGGTCAAAAGCATCAAGATAATGGAGAAGTACTAGACCAGGTGGAGGCTTCATATCATCATGAATAGAATTGTATACCAAATTGAATCTTGATGTGAACTCTTGGACTATCTTATTCTGATTTCTTTTCATAGAATTGTACTCAATGAAAATATGTAGTGGATTTTTCTTTTCTTGCCAATGTGCTAAGAACAATTCTATCAGTGTCTGATAATTATTGATAGAATTAGCATCCAAGTTGCAAAATCATTTCTTCACATCTCTAGAGAAACTCTGAGCTATTATTCTTATCTTAGCATCATCTTCATCAATTTCTTCCAGATCGATAAAATATATCAATTTATCAACATGATGATGGGCTTTGATTTCTGAGCTTCCATCAAATAGAGGAAGTCTTTGACCATAGTTCTGAGGTAAAGGAACAAGTTGAGCAGGTAGCATGAGAGGCACAAATCGTGCCATGATTGTTGGAGGTGGTGGAGGTACTACAATGGGCTGTGTAGGTAAAGATGATGACACTAATGGAGGTGGTGGAAGAAAGGATGAGGTGGCCGAGGTACTGGGAGATGTAGTAGATGTATTTGGGGGTGTAGTAGAGGATGAGACAACAATTAAGTATTCAAGCTGATACTAAATGTAGGCCTTTTCAGCACTGATTTGGAGTTGGTCAGCAAGACTTTGAATTTCGTCAAAATTCAACCACAACTCATGATCAACTCTAGCAGATAGAGATTCTGAAGAATGAGAATGAGATTGAAATTGAAGAGGTTTAGATATCACTTCAGAAATGCAAGACTCATATTTTGACCTTGAAAGAGACAATTCTAACTGAGTATCAAAAGGAAGTTGCTCAAAAGCAAATAGATTTATAGGTAGAGAAGTTGTTCTTTTAATTTTTCGAACTGCACTTTTAGTGATAGGTAACTTAAGTTTCCTGAGCAGTTTTTCAGGATCTTCAACAATAAAAGGTGGATTTGGGTGGAATTTGACCTGGTATATCTTTTAGGAGCCAGACTTTTTTCTCACCTTAAGATTGATGAAATTTGTAAAATCAACCTATCTTTGGATACTGGAAACTATCAACTACAAAACCAGTTCTTTTAAAATATCTAAAATATTTCCCAGGAATGATTTATCAGTTGTTTTCCCTACAACGATACCAAAAATATTATCCTCTACAATGTCCCAGGCTGAGGAGGAGATCAAAAGAGGTAACCTCGAACCACTTTTAGTTTCAGTAGCTAGCCCTGCTGAACCAGAGAGTGATATATCTAAGGATTTGTCAATGAATAATTATAAAGAACAAGGTTTTAGGCTAGATATATAAGTTTACTATGAGTATTTGTGAATTTAGGGTTTTTAGGTTTGCTGGACTAGGGTTTAGAGCAGGTAATTAGGTCTAGGCTTCAAGTATGCAGAGACAAGTATAAATAGGAGCTAGATATCAGTGTGTTATGGTTAAATTGGAGTGTTTGTCAATGTAGTATAGATTTGTGAGCTTAAAAGAAACTAATGAGCATGTGAAAGCATCAATTCATTAGCTTTAGAAGAAAGGAAACACAAGTATGAATTCCACATAAACATAGCTTAAATTCAAGATTCCTGTCTATATAACTGCAAGGAAATTCATAGGAAGAAGATAAAGCATGTAAAGAGAGACGATTTATCCACAGGAAACTGATAGAAAGAGTAAACAAACACCACAGACTCACTGAACTAGAGTTCCTGAAATATAGCTGCAACTGCTCCTGTATTAGCTGAAGAGAACATAAATATACAAGCCTTGTCCACAAAAGTCCAACCCCTCTCTCTGAATGAGAAATCATACATATAGACTCAATTGAACCACTTCCCCACCTTCAGGAGTTGAATTCCTAGGTAGTGGAACTGTTTCCAAGATTCTCTCAACCGACAGGTGAGAGTGAGAAGGTCAAATACAAACACTTCTTGTAGACTTTGTTTTGGATTTTGCTTCCTTAATGAGGCCTAGTAACCATAAAAACAACATATCATGTCTATTTATTCATGCTTACATCATATAACCTCTAACTAACTTCAATTACATCAAGAGTTTTGACTTTGACCAAGTCAAACTGAAAATTAGGAAATTTACACAGTGAAATTTAAATGAAAAACACAAAAATTTGCAGAAGTGCAGTGCCGATTTTGATCCCACTTTAAGGTGCCTTCTTGAGGTCCAAATGGATATCTGAAAGACTAGTCAACTAGATTTTCAATTCTAAGTTCCAGAACACCTTGCATGTTTGAAAATGACCCATCGAAAGGCCTTCAAAAATCCATTCGCCCAAGCTAACCCTACAAGCGCAGCGCCTGTCATAAAGAGGGGCAGAATGCTGATTTTTGACCACTTTTCATCTTTTTCTCTGGAAAATCTGATGAAATGTGTTTTTAGAGGATGCCATGATCTTTCCAAAACTGCAAAGCATTTGTCATTTGGATTCTTGAGGAAAAAATGCAGCGCGCTTCTGTCACTGGCCAAATTTCTGAATTTGGCACCAAAATAGCCAAAAAAGAAAACATGCTCAGAATTTATCCACAATTGGTCAAGAGATACAAAATGAGGTATGTTAAGCCCTCATGGATGCTTCAGCAATCATCTCTAAGTTACCCTTCTCATTTTGGTCCTATAGGGTTTCCTTGAGCTTGTTTTCCAGCTGTTTCACCTTGGTGTTACAAATCATATTTCTGGTTTGGTAGTGATGTTCCATGTGCCTTGGTAGCTAGTTATCTCTATTGGCCTTGTCAAGAATATTCTCTA
Organism: Pinus taeda; assembly: GCA_000404065.3. Classification (NCBI taxonomy): domain Eukaryota; kingdom Viridiplantae; phylum Streptophyta; class Pinopsida; order Pinales; family Pinaceae; genus Pinus; species Pinus taeda. The sequence goes on from APFE031198530.1 coordinate 108,181, forward strand.
AGTGGTCATTGACCTTGTCTAACCAATAATCCCTGTCCTCATTTATCTCTAAGGCAATTCTGTCCTAGATATCTAGTTCTACATCTAGCAAACTATGTTTTCTCTCCTTTCAATGCCTTCTTGAGTCCTTTGGTCCTTGGCCTCTCTTTCTTACCTTGTCTTTTAGTTTCTTCAGGTCCATTGGTCTCCAATACTTCCTTACCTTTGCATGCTTGTTGCAACAGTTTAGCTTGCTCTTTCTCCATGATAAATTGTTTAGCCTTTAGCTGATTGTTTTCTTGTTCTAGGAATAAGATGACAAACCTTGCCCTTGCCATGTTGTCCATGAGTTCTCTAATATGAGAGTCTTTTTATTTGATAGTCTTCTGCATGATTGAGGGCCCATTTTCTATTTCTAGGTCTACCAACTCAAACTCATGCTCAATCAAATATTTATCCTCTACTAGTGATCCCTGTTTTGTTGATGTAGAAGGCTTGGCCCCTTTCTCACAATGAGAAGCAAACACAAACCTTTTTCATCTTTGGTACATCTTAGTCACCTCAGGTCTAGGTGCTTTCAGAACCTCCATTGATTGGCTTGATGATCCAATATCCATCTGCTGTGTTGGCATGTTTGGATGATGAACTGAGACATTAGACTCATGCCATTTCAAAGCTGTCTCCAAGAAAGAATCCCATGTCATGTTTTTCTCTGCAAGCTGATGGAGGACTAATGTTTTGATAAAATTATGATGAAAAAGACTAGGATAGTGTTTTTTGTTTTTCACTTGTACCTTCTCGGACATCTTGACCAGGCTTCTACACAGATAGTTGCACATGTTAAGAGGTTTTTTAGCTATAAAGTGCATTAGAAGCCGGATGTGATAGGCATACAATCTAGAAAACCTTCCCTCACATGTGAAAATTTTCATGACAACCTTCATTAATGGAGCATATTTCTCCAACATGTACCTAAAATGTATGATATGTGTATGGGTTTCCCTGTATGGTGTTTTCAAGAAGGACCTGTAATGCTTAAGATCTAAATTCATGCCCTTAAACCAATATTCTCCATGATCCGGTATCCCTATATTGACGATGTTGGACCCACCAACATTCATGGGATCACCCTGGTATGAAGTCCCAACTGGACGTCACACTGTTTGGTGTGGGAGTCCCATCTGGTATGATGGCTCAGTTGCCATTGTCTTAAGGATTTGCTTCAACTCTTTCTTTTTAGCACAAGAGAGTGGTTCACTTTGTCTTTGAGAAGTGAGGTTCGCATGCCTAGTGAGTGTAAGTGTACTTTTGTCAATGGTTCTTTCACTGTGAGGGGAAAAAGGTGAAGCTGAGTTCTAGGTTGAAAGGGATCAGTCCAAACTTGGTTAGGAACACACAACACAAAGGACATACACAGCTTCTGGCGAAGCAGTCCACTCGGATGCGGTAGTCACAACATACAAGGTAAGATAACACGTACAACACTCATGGATCAGTCCGAGACAAGTGCAACGGTTGTTACAACAAGTTTCCTGTGAAAGGTATGTCAGATGTCCGACAGAGCAGTCGACACAGACATGACAACATTAACAACATATACAACACATTTCCATTAATAGATTATGCATTACAACAAATGAATCACTTCATATGTAGAACACATGGTTAAAGCAACATGCATTAGAAGTGTTAAAGATAAGTCTTACAACAAATACAATACATGTGTGAAAATGTGCTGGCCTATTGACAAGCTTCTGAATTAAGCGAAAGTTCCAAGACACATCGTTACACCATACATCACTAACCCCGTCAGCGGGGCATTGGAGCCACTACTTACTCCTTAAAGAAAATATTACAGACTCTCTTGGCTATGTGGGAGGAGCTGAGGTGAAAAGTCCTTTCATGTACAAATGAGGGGGGTATTTATAACCAACGGTGAAACTAACACTTGTGGCTGTTCGACTACCCTCATGACCATTCGACTTCCATGACTTCATGTTCAACAAGTGGGTTTCTTGGACTTCCACATTACATCACATTGATTGAATTGACATGACTCGACATGAATTGACATGAAAATGATAGTACATTCATGATGTTGCTAGAGTGCATATCGAGCTACAATGTTGCTAAGTGATGGATGTCTTCATGGCATATCATAGCTTCACCTCTGCATGGAGAAGTGCATGGAGTCTTCAATGGTCCTTGGTTCGCTTGATGAAGCTCTAGCATGTTGTTCCTTGCTTTCATGTTGGAAGGCTTGACAGGCTCACTTGTCTTCGAAGGTGCATGCTCATCGCATTCGTCCTCTTTGCATGCTTCATTCGTTCGTCCATTGGTGAACCTATCCATCTGCATGTGCTCCCTTCGTTCATCCCATTCATCGTCTTGACATGTTTGTTGGTGTACCTATACCTGCAGTCACTCATGAAGAGACAAAATCAAATCCAAAACCTCCTAGTCTACCATGACACATGATCATTCAGATGAGGGTGACCAGAAGAGGCAATAGGGTTTTGATGCGAGATGATGGCTTTGGGCAACTACTGATGAAAACTATGCAAGAGTCACTAAGGGATGGAGACAAACAATCTGAATCGACAGTGACTGCCTACAAGGTTTGGCTTGGCTGGGAGGCAAAATTGCACAAATTTTGGGAGGGACAGTCTTGGCTGCAGGAGGGAAAGGTAGGCATGCGCTGTGCATTTTCCAGAATGAACAGTCAGCGGGGGCTGGACAGCCAGATTTGTGCAATTTTCTAAAGGAACGGGACGAGATGCATGAAGGGTCAACAGGCAGGGATTGTGCAGTTTTTCTGGGGAACTTCCCGGGAGACTGGCAGCCAGAGTTGCGCAATTCCTAGAGGGAACTTCCAGTTGGCTACTAGGTCACTGGAAGCTAGACTTACGCAATTCCCAGAGGGAAGTTCCAGTTGGATGGTGGGGTCACTGACAGCTAGACTTGTGCAATTCCTAGAGGGAACTACCAGTTGGCTGCTAGGGTCACTGGCAACTAGACTTGTGCAATTCCCAGAGGGAACTGCCAGTTGGCTGCCGGGAGCTGCTGGTTGGGAAAATTGCACTAAGGCCAGAAGGCCGACCTGCTGATCATATTTGCACAATTTCTAAGCTGAGACTGATCGGCAATAGGAGGCCTGCTCATGGGCACTGCACAATTTCTAAGATGAACAATCGGTCAACTATCCGTGTGGCCAACATGAGTGATGCTTGAGTTTCTTGGGGGCAGCGCTGCTTGAAGGAAGTAGGTTCATGCTTCTACATTGTTCTGGTTGACAGTCGATCAAGTCGAAAGAAGGGTGATGGTCCAACTATCAGTGAAGAGTCTGGTCGCCAGTACTTCAACAAAAATGACTAAGTGCGTGAACAATCGGAAGACGCATAAGTGATCATACGAACACACACTTGCATGACTTGAAAACGAACCAACCAAACCATCAAACACACATGTTCAACATGACTGACTGACGATGCAAGTGACGAGCGCGACAACCATGATTTATTGTTCATAATCGAGACGACACTTGCGTGACAGTGAATGTGACTCTGTGTGTGAGTGCAACAAATGCCTTCATGGCGAGCACAACAAACACATACGAAGCAAAGGCTTTGAGCATAACCTGAACATAGTCACAAGCATGACTTAGACATCAACATGCAGACACTTGAGTGCAATAAACAATAAAGGCGAATGTAAAGACTCACACGAGCTCACGGAGTGAACCCGGGTGTGTGCAATCATCAAGTGAAACTCTTCAAGGGAGGCTCCGAAATTGGTGCAGGTCAAAATTTTGGAGGGTGGTTGTAGCCGCTACAACACCCTGTAGCAAGTGAAATAGCTACCACTAAAAATGTGAACTCAAATCTAGCAATGATAGCACTTTCTCCTTTTAAATGAGGGGCGACCCAATCTGTCAACTGTTCAAGAAAACCAACTTCACACACCCTTTCGCAAAACTCTAGACAACTCACATCTTCAAAACACTTCTTGATGAAGGGTGATGTATTGATTTCATTGTAGTTGGTAGGTTCATATCTGATAATTTTTCCTCCTTTATGGTTTTTTTCCCTCTCTGGTGAAGAATCTCCTTCCATGATGACAAAAACCCTAGCAGTAGGAAAATGAGAAAAAACAGTGAGGGATGAGTGAAAAAATGAAATGATGGATAGGTGGAGTGGAAATAATGGTAAGGGAAAATATAGGAGATGGATAGGGTCTATAAGAAACTTATGAAAGTTAAATGAGGTGAAATGAAGGAAAGAAATGCTTGTGAGAAATGAAAAAAAAAGTTTCTAGGAAAACTGCGCAAATTGCTAGGGTTTAGTTATTGGTGAAGTAATTTGATGATTTGTAGTTGGTTCAACGGGTCAAAATGTATTTTAAACATGTGTAGAGGTGTAAGATGAAATATCCTACATGTTTGGCATATGAAAACTAGACTAACCATCATTAACCCTAGCTTATAACATGATAATCTCACCTAAAACCCTAGATGAAGAAATCTTGTATTTGAATCCATCTTGGTAAAGGAAAAAGGTAAGTGAAGTGATGTACTTACTTGTAGACAAGTCTAGATTAACAAGAAAGTAAATTGCAAGCTTCAATTTTTAGTTTGGGTGATTTCCGGAAGGTTTCAGGCTGCTCTAGCACAAGCACATCATAGTGTCTGTAAGCACAACGTAGTGTCTAGAAGCGCAATGCCAACGTCAGAAGCACAACGCCTTCAAAATTTTGCAACTAAAAACCCATGTTTTTCTTGCCAATGGAGGAAAGAGATTAATGAAAAAAGGTAAATAAAAGGCAAATGAAGAGAGTTTGGGGCTTTTTGGGTTTATATACGTATGCATGTTTCCCTTTTGAAAAGAAATGGGCCCCACATACCTTTTAAAAAACTGATTTTTTACCTTTAAGACTGAGTCACTTTGGAGAGTTGAAACCTGAGCTGCATTTTTACCTTTTGAACATTGAAACTTCTTCTCCTAGAACCTTTGAGACTAAAATCATTAATAACTTGTGAAAATTCATCAAGTTAATGTTAAAGAGTTTGCTTGTGAAGATTCATTTAATGCTAGATTTATACATGATGATGATGGACCTTGAAACCCTAATGGCTTAATGATGACATGAGACTGAGTGGAATGATGATGATGATGACTGATAAAATGAAAACATTCTTTTTATTATGATACCTTCATCTGAGTGAGGTAGGCGACCAACATGTGTGATTTTTCTAGAAGAATGAAAATATTCCTAGACAAACTAGCCAATGACCAATTTTTACTCTGTAAACCTAGTGACACGATAAAATTTGACGTTGAAACTCTTGACATACTTGGTAAAAGCATATTTAATCACTAATGTAAGGCAGACAATACTGACACTAACATAACCAACTTATTACTAAACTAATACAAAAACATTTTCCTTTATGAACCATCATGAGGCAGGGGACCCAAAAATTACTTTTCTCATTGCAACATTTGCTTGATTAATGGTAAGAGTGGGGGGTGGGAACATTTAAGGACCATGCATCAAGGGTTATGGGTGAGGAGGGAAGATAAGAAATCAACTTTTGTAACCTTTATTACAACTAGCACATGAAAACTCAAGAAACAAGCTCATAAATTTTCGATGAATAACAAGCTTGGGCATATCCTCCTCATGATAGAAGGTGCATACACATCCACAATAACATCATCTTCATTATCAAGGAAGGAACAAGGTGGAATGCAATCATCATACCTTGGGAAGAACCACAACCCCCTTTAAGGGCATTTGAAAGGCTCCTAAATTTCATGGCTCCCAAGAGATTCATCAAGAGGGGAATCAAATTACTCATGATCATTGGGCCAAGGGTCATCATATTGAAACTTATAAAATAGACATCGCCAATGATTCATTTATTACCATGCAATTTTTTATAATATTCTATATTTGGAGTCTTTGGGGTGAACTTGAAATGCCTTGAGAGATTCTTGCTTCACCCTACAAGCATTGAATTTGAAGTTTGATGAAGAGCTAGGGCTTCATTCTTCCAATGGAGTCACCAAAAGGATATATCAGTAATGTTGTATGATAGCAAGACACACGTATCGTGTCCCCGGAAATGACACCAAAATGTTATCATTCAATCTAGCAGGGGTCCTATGAGGGGATCCTATAGAGAAACTACCAGGTCAAGGGGCAACAATGGAGCGATATCCCATTGTCATTTCAGTTAAGGCTCCCTACTCTTTATGGAAATTCTTTGATGGGAGGAGTTTCAATATGAGAGGAATCACGAGGAAAGATGGATCAATGATTGGATGAGAAGTGATTCCTAAAGTCTATTCACAAGAGAGGCTCAAATAATTGGCTTACTTGCTTTAGAAGCAAGGTGATAGACTCTCTAGGAAGGGCTAATAGGATACTTAAGCCTAGGTTTGGATAATATCACTTGACAAGAGGTGTCCTAGAACAAATAATCCTTAAGGAGAAGTGGCTTCTATGTGATCCTTGTATAATTTGAGTTATGAGGTTGCGAGACCACAAAGAACCTAAGTGGACCCAAACTAGGTCAAGGGTGTGGAGTTGATTAAGAACAGAGGGGCTTGACCTGGTTAGGGAGGATAATAAGATCAAAGGAATAATTTTATTTTAATTTTTGAATGCAATGATCTAAGTGAGGACTCTAGCCCAAACCAACCTAACAAAAGAATCAATCTTATGGCTAGGGCTTTCTCTATCTCAGGATTCCATCTTTAGATTTTCCTCAAACTTGGAGGACCTCTAGAGAAGACCCCAAAATAGTAGTGGACCAAAAATCAAGGACTTTGGACGGCTAAAGAGAAATTATCTTGATTTCCTAGGTGACATACTAAGGTTAGGCCTAGAAGGAGAGGAAAAGGTGAGAAAAATATTCTTTTAGGTGACCAACAATGGTTATATTAGTGCCTTGCCTTTTGGGAGAGATGGATTCAAGGTGATTTTGTTGTTTGAGAGAATTAACTTGATCAAGGAGACCTTTAGGCAAATTCGCATGGAAAATTAGGGCATGAGAGAAGCTACCAAAGGATTTTATACTTTGATGTGCAAGAATTGATGACTTAACAAGGTGTATTAAACAAATTAAACCTCTAGGAACATTTATTCATACATGGCACATGTAATATAAGTAGCACTTCAAAAGTCCAAAATTTCCAAAATTTCGCATAAATTAAGGCAAATTTCATATCTACAGAGCGAAAATTCCGTATATTATTCATGTCACAAGATAAATGTAAAGAATATACATGGAAAAGAGCATTTACATGTACAATACCTATATCCAATCGTCAACTCAAGACAAATTTGAAGTTCCAAGATCAAGACAAAATTATCCAGACATCAAAATTCATCATGATGAAACCAAACTCGTCCTCCAAAAGGGAATGTGAAATTATCACAAGAGCTACTAATCCAATCCCGGTGATTGTGAGAGGAATGAATTAGCCTCTCATTTATTTCTGTCCTTCCTAAAGAGTTTGATTTTCCTAATTAGGCCTAATTAAGACCCAAATAATAAAATAATGTGCAATGATAACCTCCCTTGGTGAGAAGCCCACCAAGATAGCTCCAAAATAGAAATATAAGCCTCTCAAGAGGGAAAAATAGTAAACATAATGAGTCGTTGGGCCATTGAGAAGGCCTAATGGAGTCCAAAGTGTGCCAAGGTGAGAGAATAAACTCCAAACATAATTAATAGGGGGTTGACCCTTAATATCCAAACAAGTGATATATGGTGTCCCCAAGTGGGTGTGGGGGCACAATGACATCCTCATGGATTTCCATGTGGATCGATAATTCCTGTAAACCATCTGTAAGGGCTAGGATGATGCCAAGTGTGTGGAACTGTGAAGTTGGCTGAGCATGGTGATTCAGGTGCATCATCCTCATCCAAAAGGAGGAACACGAGCAATCATTGAATGGCGTTGGGGATCCATGAAGTTCTCTATGCTATGGTGGAGTGTTGAAAATAACAACAAGAAATTTTAAAAATAACATCTAGAAATTCTAATTTAATTTGTCCTTGAATTAAATTAGGAATTAAATCGAACTTTGATTCTGATAGCAACTTCAAATAGTTAACTAAGTTAATTTGACTTAGTTGGCTAAGTAAATTCGAGTTGGAAGTCTATCTATAGTCATGTAGAGTGATTCCTACATTTTAGGGGTCCAGGTGGAGTTCTTTTGAGTTGTAATTAATTTAAATCAATCTAACTGAGTTATAGTCAGTTAAACTAGTTCAAATAGTTGGAGGAACTAGTAGGAGGTCTAGTAGTGGGGAGTAGCTTCAGTGCTCCACTAGTTAACTGAAGATTCACTCATAAATAACCCATGCAGGCCAGTTCATAGGAATACCCAATTGAGATTAGAGTTCAGGCCCAATTGAGATTAAAGTTCAGGGACAATGTACTATCAATTGTAAAATTTCCTGAGTTGTACAGATGGTGCATGCAATTAGTAGAAGGCCTATGGATAGATTGGAAATTGTGGTGAGGGATTTTCCCAATTAAATATGAGCTAATTCCCTTAGGGATTGCACAAGGAAGTAGGGGCTTGGTAGGAAGAAAAATTGGCTAAGTGTTGGCTTGAGCTTATTTGTGAAGCAGAGAGATAGATTTTACATATGCAGGAACTGTTTGGGGTTCAAAAATAATTGTATTTTCTTCTCAGATCTTCTAGTTAATGCAATATAGATAATTTGGGTTTTGAGGAGTCAATTTCCCCAGAAAAATATTGTGTTATGTGAGATTGAAATTCTTCCTTTTCTACTTAGTTTTTTCATCGATCAATTTTTGTTTCTGCTGATGAGTAGAGTAGATTCAAGTCTTTTGTTTTAGCATATTACATAAGCAGTTTGAATCTACAAGTAAAAATATACATGGTAGCGGAGCTGAAGACATTATAGAAGAGGAGAATTCGAGTTTGTTTTGTAGGTGAAATCAAATTTGCAAGTTCATACTTCAGAGTCAGTAGTATGTCATTCTATGGTTTGAGACTTGAGTATGCCCTGGAGGGCAACTCGAATTACATAGCTTGGAAGGATAGGATGGAGGTAGTTTTGGAAGACAACAGGTTGAATGAATTCATAGATCATGAAATTTCAAAGCCTCCAACATCGGATGCTAAAGATTTGGTTGAATGGATAAAGTGTGTGGCAAAAGACAGAAGGATTATCCTAGAAGGAGTTCAAGATCACATTGTCTGGAATATCCATGGTAAGGAAAATCCATTTTCAATGTGGAAGGCATTGACACACCTGTTTCAAAACAACAGTGACCACAAGAAGCTAGCACTAAAGGAAAAACTCAGAAAGATCAAGATCGAAAAGGGAAAATCTATTATGAATTACTTGACCAAGTTCACCCAATGTTGGGATGAGCTTGGAAGTGGCAGGATTACTATTGCCGAAGATGATATGGTGAGCCTAGCACTTCTAGGACTTCCCAAGAGTTGGTACATTTACCAAGACTAAGTTAATGGGAGGGCGAATCTACCATAGTGGGAGTGGTTGTGGTTTGAGGTGGTACAAGAAGAGTTTCAGCGGAACACCAGAGATGGGACCTCTTCCAAAAAAGTGGAAGAGGAATTTGCATTAGTTAGCAAAGAAAAGAAAGCCAAGGGAAAGAAGTCCCGAGGAGAGGAGGGTGAAAAGAAGAAGTACTTCCACTAGAATTATTAAGTTGAAGACAGATCTGAATTTTCTAAAACAAAGAAGGACTTGTTGAACATCAAGTGTTTTCACTATCATGAGTACGGGCACTATGCCATGAATTTCCCAGAGAATAAAGCAAGCAAGAAGGAGCCCATAGTAGCAGCAATAGGTGAAGATCTAGCTTCATAATTCGAACTTGATTTCACTCTAATTTGATGCGTGGCCATCATTATAATGGGAAGCATGTGGTATCTTGACAATGGTGCCTTCTTCCATATGATGAGGAATAGATATATCTTCAGTGACTTTGAGGAGAAAGACCTCAAGCAGAACATAGAGTTTGGAGATGATGGGAGGTATAGCACAACTAGCATCAATACAATTACCTATTAGAGGGAGTCTGGCTCCCATCTCAAAATAAAAGATGTGATGTATGTTCCAGGACTAAAAAAGAATCTTGTTTCTGTCGCGGTATTGGAATACCATGGCTACAATGTGAATTTTAGGAAAGGAAAGGTTTTCTTTAGACACATCACCACAGGACAAGTGAAACAGATCATTGTGTGAGTCAAGGACCTGTATGTACTTGAGGTACAAGATGCATGCAAATCCTTGAGGAGAAAGTAAAAGGTTAGAGACTTGGTGGTTGAGAGGGATCGTGAATTACCTCTCAACATGCAGCCCCAAAAGCAGCCTTAGAAGTAGCCTCAACAAGTTGTGGAACAACCATAATTGGAGAAGTAGAGAAGAGACCGAGTGGAGACAGTCACTAAAGTAGAGACCTCAATTAGGGAGAAATTTTGATCTAAGTGGGCAGAGGGAGCACATGCAACCATACCTCCAAGTGTGAGGTGGGGTGATGTGAAGAAATAGTCCCAAGAGTTGCAGAAATTTGGGAAGGGTCCATTGAGATATTTTGTCTCATGGATCATAACCTTGCTATGGAATCCCATAGTACATAGTAGCATGATCGATCAATGGTGTTTAATTCATTTATATGTTAGAGTCACAAATTTAGAGAATAACAGTAGTCAAATACTGGGGATCGCAGAGCAAAGTTGGTAGCAATGCAGATGGCACAGTGCAGAGTCAGTAGTGATCCAGATTTAAACAGGAACGCAATAGATTACAGAGATAACCATAAATACAGAGATGCGATAACCATAAATAAAGAGATGCAGCGGAAATAACACTTCATTTCATTAATGGAAAATACCGAAATATGCTTACAACCAGAATTGGAAATAAACCAGCTAGGACAATGGTAGCTTATCTCTGAAAAGAGATGTGCGGCTACATGTCTCTGAACTGTTCCGAACTTGTGTTACAATGAGGCTCGAAGGCCTATTTATTATTGAGAAACAATGGAAAACCTTCACATTCCAAAACCGACCCTTAGAAGATGAAACGCCAAATTGTGGGCCCCGTTTTGGGTAAATTGGTACATCAATTTCCCGGGGTCGTAACTTTGGCATACGATCTCCGTTTGACGCGCATGATAGCTCGTTAG
>APFE031198536.1:0-36969 GCA_000404065.3 Pinus taeda
CCTTAATTTAATTGTGACTATCTACTTATACGCTAGTGATTTTATACTTAATTAAGATTTACTTAATAATATAATTATTTAAGTAGAAAATACAAATTATGTAAATAAAAAATTAATATATACTTTTTAAATTAAAATTTTAACCCTTTAAAAAATAAAACACATCTGACCCATAATTGTCACATCAAAATACTTAATAAAATATTAATTCTCATCTTTATATCAATGGGTCTTTACAATAGGACAAAAAAACACAAGTTTAAGCCTCATCGGACAAATAAATGTCCCATCAAAATACTTAATAAAATATTAATACTCATCTTTATGTCGATCGTCTCCACCATAGGACAAAAAAAATCCACTTTTGAAATATGTGATCTCTACTCAATCTCTCCACTTTTGAAACATGTGATCTCTATTCAATCCGTGACGGATCCACTAAACGTCTTTTGAAACATGTGATCTCTATCGTGACGGATCCACTAAACGTGATTGGTGGTCAGATGTTTAATGCATTAAGTTTTCATTAAAATAAAACTTTCCTTCACATTTTCCTTCCACTTTCTGAGAAAATAATACTTAAGAAAAGACAATAATCGACTTATAACACTCAGGAAAGAATTTCTCGGGAAGAACGCTGTGTGTAGATTACGAAGCATCTTTATGTCAAAACCATGCCGGTTGTCATCCACGAAGAAAAAAGGTTCGTCCAGACCAAACCATAGGTCATGGGTCCTCAACGCGGAAATTGCTGTGCCCAAGTCACTTTCATCGTTCAATAATAAATTAAAATAATTAAAAGAAAGAGGTCATAAGGTCATAAATTTCGTTCAATGTATCCGGAGGTCCCTATTTGCTGAGCCAGATTAGAAGCCTACCAGGTTTCAGAGCGCTTTTGTTCTCAACTTATTGCCAGGTATTCAGAGACACAGAACGCAAGAAAAGCCGAGTGAACTAGTCGTAACTTTGGGGTCATCGGCTGCGAGTCACAGCGCAAGAAAAACCGAGTGTCCGAGTGGTCATCTTCTGGTAGACATTTTGCAGTTGTTCTGAGAGAAACCAGACAATCGTATAGTTCTAATCTTGTGGTAATATGGCATCCACCTCGTACGCCAACACCAACTCCTATGTGTATGACGTGTTTGTCAACCACAGAGGTCCTGACTGCAAGAAAACATTGGCCACCTATCTCTACGATCGCCTCACCAAGCACGGATTGCGAGTGTTCCTGGACAATCAAGAATTGCAACAGGGAGATGGCTTAACTCCTCAAATCGAAGGTGCTATCCTAAGAGCCTCTGTGCACATAGCTATTTTCTCTCCTAAATATGCCGAATCCAGTTGGTGTTTGAAGGAGCTTGTCTTGATGTTCGAATCGAGGGCACCTATCATTCCGGTCTTCTACGGTGTCCAGCCATCAGAACTTCGGTGGACGCAGGAGGAAACTGGACTCTATCATAAAGTCCTGCGCCTGCTCCCGTGGCTTCCCTGCATGCTCTGCTGCACAAGGGGCGAAAATGGAGTGTATGCCCGATCCCTGCGCGAGCTCGAAGAGAAGACAACAATTGACCATCAAACTGGTCAAAAGAAGCCGCGATATGACTCCCTCATTATGAAAGAGTGGAGGTTGGCTCTTTCTAATGTTGCAGGCATAAGCGGTTTTGACCTGGAATCTTATAATGGGTGAGAACTGCACTCCAATTCTCTGTCAGTCTTAACTTTAATTTGCTAGTCTTTAGATTTAAATTATTGGATCACGCATATGGCATTTCTGACTCGCGATTGTACTCTGGACATTGTTTAGGGACGAGCAACAGCTCCTAGAAAAGGTCGTGGAAGGAGTGTTGAAAAAAGTTCCAAGAAAGCTCCATGTGTCCAAATATCCAATCGCTTTGGAACAGAAAATAGAAGATTTTGAAAGGGAAATGCGTTTGCAGGAGCAAAGCGGCCAGACTAGAATTATAGGAATTGTGGGATTGGGTGGCGTTGGAAAAACAACCCTTGCAAAAGAAATTTTTAACAGTCAGATGTCACAATACAATAGATCTTGTTTTTTATTTGATGTTAGAGACAAACCTTTAATTTCTTTGCAGAGTCAGCTTCTTAAGGACTTGGCTCAATGGAATGGGCAGATAAACAGCATCGATGAAGGTATAGAGATGCTGAGTAGATATCTCGCAGCTTCTAAAGCTATCATCATTTTAGATGATGTAGATGATATTAAGCAAATGAATGCATTACTTTCACCAGCTAAGGATGTCCTTCCATCCGGTAGCTTGATTTTAGTTACCTCTCGTAATATGGATGTTCTTATAAGATGGGGAGTTGTATACTCGTGCATATACAAGCTCACAGGACTGGATCCGCAACAGTCGAAAGAGCTCTTCTGCTCTCACGCCTTTGACAAATCTTATCCAGATGTGGATTTTGAAGAAGTAGTTAGTATGTTTTTGGAAGCCTGTAATGGATTGCCGCTATCTCTCACGGTGCTTGGGGCGCATCTGCATGGTGAAAAACATTTGAAGTATTGGCATGCCCAATTCCGCAAAATCTCCAAAGCACTTCCCACGGATATCCAAAGTAGACTCAGAATTAGCTATGACGGTCTGGAGGAAGAGGAGAAGCACATATTCTTAGACATTGCTTGTTTCTTTCTACACAAAGACAGAGACACAGCGATAAGAATATGGGACGGATCTCGCTGGGAAGGAGAGCTGGGTTTTCGGAATCTACAAAACAGGTGCCTTGTGGAGGTAGACGAAGAAAATCAAATAAGAATGCACGACCACCTTAGGGATATGGGGAGAGACCTGGCGGAGAAAGAGCCTCCAGACTCTTGGCGTCGTATTTGGCGTCCAACTGACAACCTTCTTTATCAGCACTCACCTGTACGTATTTTGAAGCTTTAGAGTGACACTGAAAATAATGTTCTGATATCAAATTTTGAAATGCCGTTATGGTGTGAATTGTCTGTAAATTTTGAGTTTTTCATCTAATTTGCATAAATATCGATCAATCGTGTTTTAGGTGCGTGGAGTTAGCGTTGTTCCGAGTGATGGCCCGGAATGGTCTCCACAACATTTCAAAAGCCTTGTGGAACTCACGGGCAGGTTGCAGCTTCTTGCGGCAGAAGGTGATTGTGTGGAAAGCATATTGAACGTTGCTCAGCCACCAGAACTACTATGGCTCCGCTGGATTAACTGTCCGTACTCTTCCCTGCCTTCATGGATTTTAATGAAAAATTTAAGAGTTTTACAAATAAAGGGGAAGGAGTTTGAAACAATCTGGGCAGATGAATGCCAGGTAATTATGTGATTTTGTTTTCTGGTGTAAAGTTTTGCATTATTCAATTGACCTTTATTATAAAATTTTAATTGCTCTAGCACAATTTACAGAAATTGTGCCATCCAGTGTCGAGCCCAATTTAAAATATGAAATTGCAGGCACCTGTGCAGATTAGGGAGTTGGAAATTGATGGTCGCGTTCTCAATATTCCAAAGTCCATTGAAAAGTTGAATTATCTCGAAAAGATTGTCTTGCACAACAGCGGATATGAATCCGTTGGTCTGAATATCTTGCCAGATGAATTTTGTCGTCTGCAGTCTTTAAATTACTTCAAGTTAGAGGGTTGTTCAGAGATTAAGTCGCTTCCAGCTTCATTTGGCAGTTTAAAGAACCTCCAAACTCTCGATTTGTCCTGGTGCTCCAGGCTGCAGAGCCTACCAGAATCACTTGGCGGGTTGACGAGCCTCCGAATTCTTAACATGGGCGGCTGCTCCCAGCTGCAGAGCCTACCAGAATCACTTGGCGGGTTGACGAGCCTCCGAACTCTCCCCATGGCCGGCTGCTCCCAGCTGCAGAGCCTACCAGAATCACTTGGCGGGTTGACGAGCCTCGAAACTCTCGACTTGGACGGCTGCTCCCAGCTGCAGAGCCTACCAGAATCACTTGGTGGGTTGAGGAGCCTCCAAACTCTCGACTTGGATGGCTGCTCCCAGCTGCAGAGCCTACCAGAATCACTTGGCGGGTTGACGAGCCTCGAAACTCTCCAGATGGACGGCTGCTCCCAGCTGCAGAGCCTACCAGAATCACTTGGCGGGTTGACGAGCCTCCGAACTCTCGACATGGACGGCTGCTCCCAGCTGCAGAGCCTACCAGAATCACTTGGCGGGTTGACGAGCCTCGAAACTCTCCGCATGGACGGCTGCTCCGAGCTGCAGAGCCTACCAGGATCACTTGGTGGGTTGAGGAGCCTCCAAACTCTCGACTTGGATGGCTGCTCCGAGCTGCAGAGTCTACCAGAATCACTTGGCGGGTTGACGAGCCTCCGAACTCTCCGCATAGCCGGCTGCTCCCAGCTGCAGAGCCTACCAGAATCACTTGGCGGGTTGACGAGCCTCCAAACTCTCGCCATGGATGGCTGCTCCGAGGTGCAGAGCCTACTAGAATCACTTGGCGGGTTGACGAGCCTCAAAACTCTCCGCATGGTCCACTGTTCCCAGCTGCAGAGCCTACCAGAATCACTTGACGGGTTGACCAGCCTCGAAACTCTCTACTTGGACGGCTGCTCCCAGCTGCAGAGCCTACCAGAATCACTTGGCGGGTTGACGAACCTTCAAGATGTCGAAATTAAGGATTTTAATGGTCTGGTGGAGGTTGGAGTATTTCCAACAAGCCTGAGAACCCTAAAGTTGGAGGGTTGCGGCGCATTGAGGAAAATAGGAGGGTTTTCTGGTGTTTCAAAACTTCAAATGTTGAACACTAGCTGGTGCATGGAATTAGAGGAGCTGCCAAGTTTTGAAACCTTCGTATTTTTGGAGGACCTGTGTGCATTTAATTGTCTCAAGTTAAAGAGCTTACAGGGGTTAGAGTATTCGACAAATCTTCGAAAACTGAATATTAACTGGTGCATGGAATTGGAGGAGCTGCCAAGTCTTAAGAGATTGGTATCTTTAGAGGAATTGTCTGCATTTAATTGTGTCAAGCTGAAGGGCATACATGGGTTGGAACGGCTGACAGAGCTTCAAAAACTGAACATCAGCGGGTGCATAAAACTGGAGGAGTTGCCAAGTATTGAGAGATTGGTATCTTTGAAAGAGTTGTGTGCATTTAATTGTGTCAAGCTGAAAAGAATACAGGGTTTGGAGCCGCTGTCAAATCTTCAAACGCTGAACATTAACGGGTGCATAGAATTGGAGGAGCTGCCAAATATTGAAACATTGGTATCTTTGCAGGAGGTGTGGGCATTTAATTGTCTCAAGCTTAAGAACATACAGGGGTTGGAGCATTTGACAAAGCTTCAAACGCTGAACATTGACGGGTGCATGGAATTGGAGGAGCTGCCATGTATTGAAACACTGGTATCTCTGCAGCGGTTGGCTGCCCGGAAGTGTTGCAAACTGAAGAGTATACAGGGTTTGGCGCAGTTGACAGAGCTTCAATTGCTAGATGTTAGGGAGTGCTCTGAGTTAGAACACCTGACAGGTCTTGAACAGTTGGAGTCGTTGGACACACTTTATGCCTCTGGATGTCCAAAACTTCAGTGGGATTGGGGCGTCGTGGAGGAATTGCAGCAAAGATTGAAGGAAGCCTTCATCCTATGAAAATATTATTTATTCAATTGTTTTAAATCCCGTTTGAATCACAAAGAGTTTGTCTTTTTTATTATTCATTGCATTACTGTCCCGGTGATTATTCATTTTATATGTGGGGATATTTTTTCTATAGATAAAGGTATGTCGGTTTAACTGGTTTTCTTGTATGATTGTGGATGACATGAACGGCGACCGGGTAGGGTTGTAATTTTTGTGAATTCAAAATAAAATAAAATAAACATTCTCAAGAATTTAAATTATTAATTAAAAATATGTCGGTTTAAGTGGTTTTCTGGTATGGTTGTGGATGACGTGAACGGCGACCGGGGTCCGGGTAGGGTTGTAATCTTTGTGAATTCAAAACAAAATAAAATAAACATTCTGAAGAATTTAAATTATTAATTAAAAATATTTTAACGTAGATACCCAATACATTTTAACGCAAATACACAAAGGAGTTAAAGAAAATACCGAAGCTTTAAGATGACATTTTTTAATTTAATTTTTGAACAAATTAATCCAATTGCAACGAGAAAATTACCCAACAATCTGGTAGTCAAGATTTTAACTAGTGTATGTACTTTCAGCTAATTGTTCAATCTTTTAGTTTTCTTCACTAACTATATATTTAAATGGTTATTCATATATATTTTATTTTAAAATAAATAATTAATTAATTTAATTAATATTTGCTATTGTGCTTTTAAAATTTTATCATATTTTAAAATTTATTTTTCAAAGATTATAAATTTATATATACATAGTTTTTTTCGAAATTAAAACTTTATAAAATAAATTAATTTTTTATATTTTTAAATAATTTAAAATATTCATTTTTATTTTTAAAAAAATATATTATGATAATAAGTAATCAATATTTTATATTTTAAAATAAATTTATAATTGGATGTTTGAAAATACTTTTTGTTCTATTATTATCTAGTATTATAATTTTTGTGCACTCAATCCTCTCCAGTGTCCATAAATTGTTCAGATTATTTCTACGATATAGCATCTATTTTCATGTACAGTGTAGGCCTGTTGATAATCTAACTTACAGATTACAAAGGAACTCAAAGGACGTGTGGCGGAAAATAAACTCATAGTCCTCGAAGCAACACACAAGCGAACGACAAAGACCAAGAACAAATTGAACGTCAAACGAGTGAAAAATTGCAAGCACTGCCAGGTATGCTCGGTAAACAAACATCCACAACTTCATTTGTTTAAATTAAGACTGAAGAGAAAATAGAATTTCCTGTGCATTCATCCATATATATTGTTCAAAACCAAAAAAAACCCGTTCAACAGTTACAAAATCCGTGCCGAACTCTTGGCAAGTTGGGGCAAGATACCACATGGGTTTAGAAACCCTCAACTTATTTACAGACACCAGACAAGGAAAGAACAACTATGTAAACCTACAGCCGAGACTGTAACAGTGGGCGGCCCAACAAGCCATTGACACACAGAATTTGACAAACCCCAACCAGAACGTTGAACGAAAAGCAACCAAAGCATAGAGAACGTCACTACCCGTGTCAAGCCAGAGCAACCAAACCGCCAGGCCTCGAATCCCTTCGAGTAGCCATACCTGCAGCAATAACCAGAGACAAAAGATATAAGTGACGGATAGTGAAGGAAGACAAGGCGTACAATTGAGCAAAGGCAAACAATAGTAGATATTTACCTGACAGTGGCAAGCTGTGGCCGAAGCAGTTCCACCAGGTCACCCTGCTCACAAGGAGCCGATACATTAGCAAATTGAGAGAAAAAGAGAAAATGCCGATAGCATGGAACCGAGAAAACATACCTTGTGAATGACGAAGGAACCGGAGGAAGTTGCTACCATATTCTACCCGAAAACGAGGACAGATGAATAGAACCCTGAAGACTGTCACCTGAAGCAGCTCCAACTAGTAACTGAACACAATGACAGTGGAAAAGAAATTACAGGCATCAATATCACATGTCACAAAGAAGCGCAGAGACGTAATCGCAAACCGCAGACACACAGTGAACAGTTGGAAACAAGAACGGACCAGAGGAAAACAGGACCTACCGTGTTGACATTGTTATCGCTAGACAAAGAGGAGCGATGTTCAGGCTGAAACCCTGAACCGGAGGACAAACAACAAAACCTCATACCAAAACCACCTGAAAACCACCGAGAACGCAAAGCTCACGGGAACCAAAAGAAATGTGCAAACAAATAGCTCGAGTGAGGGTTTGATCGCCCATACCAAGGCCGATTTGAGAATTCCAAAGAGTGGACATTTGTGAAACAACCAGAGGCAGAAGTAGCAATCACCTGTGCGGGTACCAAGGACCAAATCCCTATCATTAAACTCAATCGCCGATGATTCAACTTTACATCAAAAAATCCACTGTTCATTATTAACTGCCGCTTTATTCCCACATTGATATTTGTGGGAGGCATATTACGTGGGCTGGACCCATCAAGTCGTATCAGAGCAGGACGTTGAAAGAATCGGGATATGGAGGTTCAGAGACGAGGACGTGGAAGAGGTGTGCACAGAGCAGTAGATGAGGGCTTGAGGGAAGAATTAAGGACCCTTACTGCTCGCTTAGAGGCAGTGGAGGCAGGAAGGAGAATGGACCCAGAACTCGGGGATGACAGTGAGGAGGAGGTAGTAGCTATTATAGACGGATCAGATGAAGAAGCCCTAGAGATAAAATTATTGAGGTCAGTACTGCTAGCCAGCAGTAAGCCCAAACCGGAGATTCCCAACTATGATGGCAGTCTGTCCGTAGAAGTCATGCTGGACTGGATAAGTGAGTTGGATAAGTATTTTGAGAATGAAGAGATGAGTGAGGACAAAAGAGTCAGATTTGCTGCAACCAAATTGAAGGAGAATGAATAAGCTACCGATAAGGAAGTGGCCAAGGATGGTGGCAAAGCTAAAAGGCAGATTCCTACCTAAATATTATCAGGTCGAGCTTTATCGACGGGTACATAACTTAAGACAGAAAGGTATGAACGTAAAGGAATACACAAAAGAATTTTACCGTGTAAACTTGAGGGCTGGTTATACTGAGGAAACTCCAGAGAAGACAACGAGATACGTGAACGATTTGAGATTGGAAATACTAGATGAGATCAGTATTCTCTCTCTGCGGAACATAGAAGAAGCCTTTCAGAGTGCTGTAAAGGCTGAAGAAAAGATTAATAGAAAAAAGAATAATAGGAGAGGACGGGGAAATGGCAGAGGACGCGGACAGTCCTACGACAGAGGGAGAACTGCTAGTAACAGCGAAGAGGGCAGCAACTCTAGGGCTTCAGGAATAGCAGAGAAGGGAGATAGCACGAGAGGAGGTCGGCCATATCAGCAAGGAAGAGGGAATGGTCGAGGAAGAGGAGCTAATTTCCAGTGCTACAAGTGCCATAAGTGGGGGCACAGATCCTTCGAATGCCCGGAAGCAGAGCAAGTTGGCCAGAGGGGAACATTTGTTGCATAGCCGGAGGAAGTTGAGGCCTTGCCCCAAGAGGTAGAAAATGTGGTAGAAACAGGAGAGGCTTTGGTTCTAAATAAGGTACTATTGAAGCCAACTAAGGAGACTGCTGAGTAGACCCAACGGAAGGCACTGTTCCGGACAGTTTGCAAATCACATGGGAAGTGTTGTAAATTGATCATAGACAGTGGGAGTACAAATAATTTGGTTGCCACTGAGATGGTGGAGAAGCTAGGATTGAGGCGACTTAAGCATCCTACACCTGTGTCATGGTTGCAGAAAGGCCACCAGCTATTAGTTGATGAACAATGCGAGGTTGAATTTCACATTGGAAAGTACCAGGACAAGGTTGTCTGCGATATCATGCCAATGAACGTGTGCCACATACTGTTGGGGAGACCATGGCAGTATGATCGGAAGGTGGTACACGATGGGAATACGAATTCCTACAAATTTGTTAAAGATGGACTCAAGCATACGCTTGTACCCATCGAAGAGGAGGAAGCAAGTGGGACAAAAGCCTTATTAGTAGGTGGAAAACAGTTTATTAAATAGATTGAGGAGAACAAAGTGAATTATGCTGTTGTGAGGAGAACCAAGACAGTGTTGCTGCACACAGAAATGACTGAGTTGCTTGCAGAGATGCATGAGATGTTAGAGGAATTCAAGGACATTGTAGTCGATGACTTACTGGACAAGTTTCCTCCCAAGAGGAGCATCAGCCATCATATCGATTTCATACCTGGAGCAAGCTTACCAAATAAAGCAGCATATCGAATGAGCCCGAAAGATAATGAAGAGATTCAAAAACAGGTGCAAGAGTTGCTAGACAAGGGGCTGATCACAGAAAGCTTGAGCCCTTGTGCGGTACCAACAGTACTCGCACCTAAGAAAGGAGGAGAATGGCGGATGTGTACGGACTCGCAAGCTATTAATAAAATCACCATTTGATACAGGTTTCCCTTACCCAGAATGGATGATATGATGGATTGTCTCAGTGGGGCAGCTTATTTCACAAATATTGATCTGAAGAGTGGTTATCATCAGATCAGGATCAGAGAAGGAAACGAGTGGAAGACAACCTTCAAGACCAATGAAGGGCTGTACGAGTGGCTAGTCATGCCGTTCGGTTTGAGTAACGCTCCTAGTACTTTTATGAGGTTGATGAATGAAATGTTGAAAGAGTTCATCGGTAAGTTTGTGATAGTATATCTTGATGATATTTTGAGTTTCAGCAGGACGAAAGAAGAGCACCTTCAACATGCTCGAAGAGTGCTAGAGAAGTTACAGCATAACAAACTGCTGATAAACCTGAAGAAATGTACTTTCCTGCAGAGAGAAGTAGTTTACTTGGGCTTTGTAATCGCAGAAAATGAATTGAAGATGGATCCAAAAAAGATCGCAACAATCGACAATTGGTCATCACCAAAGAGCTTATTTGAGGTACGTAGCTTTCACGGGTTGGCGAGTTTTTACCGCAAGTTTATAAGGAATTTTAGTGAAATCTGCGCGGTGATGCTAGACACCATCAAAAAGGCTAGTCAACCATTTTGTTGGACCAAAGCAGCAGAAAACAGTTTCCAGCTCTTGAAGCGGAAGATTATAGAGAGGCCAATTCTAAGGCTACCAGATTTTAATAAGCTTTTCCAGGTTCAATGCGATGCAAGTGGGACAGCCATTGGCGCTGTGCTCAGTTAGGAAGATAAACCTGTTGCATTCTTTAGTGAGAAATTCAACAAGAGCAGGTAGAAATATTCCTCATATGACAAGGAATTTTATGCCGTGGTCCAAGCTTTAAAGCATTGGAGACACTACCTATTGGGAAGCAAGTTTGTGTTATTTTCTGATAATTCAGCGCTGTAATATATAATGGAACAACACAAATTAAATCACAAGCATGCCAAATGGGTAGAGTATCTGCAGAGTTTCACCTTCGTGCTAAAACACATCAGTGGGCAAACCATTAAGGTGGTGGACGCATTGAGCAGAAGAGCTTTGCTCTTACAGGAAAGTACAATACAGGTGATGGGATTCAAACACTTAAAAGATTTGTACCAGACCAACACAGACTTCAAGGAAGCCTTTGAAGCCTGTCAAAATCTCGTGCTGAGAAATACAAGTCCATGGTTGGACTACAACTTGCAGGAGGGACTATTATTTAGAGGAAGACAGTTATGTATCCCAGACTGTTCGATGAGAGAAAATATTATACGGGAGAAACATAGTGGGGGTCTAGCCGGTCATTTTGGCATAGACAAAACTTTGGAGCAGCTCGGACACTTTTATTACTGGCCCAGAATGCGTAGGGATGTACAGCGGTATGTGAACAGGTGTAAAGTATGCCAACTAGCGAAGGGACATAGTCAAAACACTGGACTTTACACAACACTACCTGTTCCAAGTAGGCCATGGGACTTAGTCAGCATTGACTTTGTCTTGGAACTGCGTAGAATGCAGCGAGGGTAGGACTCAGTGATGGTGGTGGTAAACAGATTTTCAAAAATGGCGCATTTCATCCCTTGTCGAAAAACTAGTGATGCCACTCATGTAGCTCACCTGTTTTTCACAGAGATTGTTAGATTACACGGCCTACCTAGATCTATTATTTCTGACAGGGACGTAAAATTCACGGGGCACTTTTGGCGCACCCTATGGAAAAAGTTGGACACACAGTTGAATTTCAGTTCTACTTATCATCCACAGACTGATGGACAAACAGAAGTGGTGAACAGGAGTTTGGGAAATTTGTTACGGAGCTTGACTGTGGAAAATTCACGATTATGGGATCATGCTCTCGCACACAGTCCATTTCAAATCCTGTACGACATGCATCCTCGAGGGATACATGAACTACGAGATTTGGGAAAGTTGGAGCGGAGGAGTGCAGACAGAGAAGATTTTGCAGAAGCGATGAGTGAACTACATGAACGGGTGAAGCTAAAGTTGCAGGACAGCGTGTAGAAATACAAACAACAGGTAGATTTAAAGCGACGGGAAGTCCAATTCAATATAGGTGACGAGGTCCTTGCACACTTACGCAAAGAACGGTTTCCTAAGGGCGCGTATAATAAGCTAAAATTTAAAAAGATTGGTCCCTGTAAAATTTTGTGCAGATTCTCAGCCAACGCTTATGAAATTCAGCTGCCACCTGATATAGGCATATCACCTATGTGGCAGACCTGTTCCCATATATGACCAACTCAGAGGACGACAGTGTGGTACGGCCAGAATGGGACACCCAAGTTGGAGACAATTCTTGGATGAGGCACATGCCTTCGGTTCAACCCCATGAGATCGAGAAGGTTCTCGATACCCAGATAGCCAAGAAGACTCATAGGAAGGAGTATCTACGATACCTCGTCAAGTGGAAGAACCGTCCAATTGAGGACAGTTCGTGGCTCGACGCGACGCAGATACAGAACGCTGATTATTCTGTGGAGGAGCTCATGGAACAAAGCCATGACTTTTTCTTACCCTAGGAGCCTAATGTAGGATCATCTAGCTGACAGGACGAGATAAAAGGAAGGCTGTTTGGTCTCTGAAGGGGAATGGAGGAGTAAATTTGCTAAAGGGATAATGTGTTTGTTTCTTTTACCTTTATTTGATTAAGTTGTCTAAGTTGAATAAATGAACAGTAATTAGGAACAATAGGAAATATAATAAATGAACAGTAATTAGGAACAATAGGAAATATAATTAATTAGGATCAATGTTTTAAACAGCTAATTTTTCCTTTGTAATAATACTGAACGACAATGAAAAGTTCTGTAACAAAACTGATGTAACTAATCAGACATAACCAACAGCAGTTGGAAAAACTAACAATTTTCTAACAGTTTTTTAAAAGCGGACCAGAAAATAATGTGGGGTTCGACTTTCCGAGAAATAAAAAATAAAGTATCATAATTTCTGTGCACTCAATCCTCTCCAGTGTCCATAAATTGTTCAGATTATTTCTACGATATAGCATCTATTTTCATGTACAGTGTAGGCCTGTTGATAATCTAACTTACAGATTACAAAGGAACTCAAAGGACGTGTGGCGGAAAATAAACTCACAGTCCTCGAAGCAACACACAAGCGAATGACAAAGACCCAGAACAAATTGAATGTCAAACGAGTGAAAAATTTCAAGCACTGCTAGGTATGCCTGGTAAACAAACATCCACAATTTCATTTGTTTAAATTAAGACAGAAGAGAAAATAGAATTTCCTATGCATTCATCCATATATATTGTTCAAAACCAAAAAAAACCCGTTCAACAGTTACAAAATCCGTGCCAAACTCTTGACAAGTTGGGGCAAGATACCACACGGGTTTAGAAACCCTCGACTTATTTACAGACACCAGACAAGGAAAGAACAACTGTGTAAACCTACAGCCAAGACTGTAACAGTCGGCGGCCCAACAAGCCATTGACACACAGAATTTGACAAACCCCAACCAGAACGTTGAACGAAAAGCAACCAAAGCATAGAGAACGTCACTACCCGTGTCAAGTCGGAGCAACCAAACCGCCAGGCCTCGAATCCCTTCGAGTAGCCATACCTGCAGCAATAACCAGAGACAAAAGATATAAGTGACGAATAGTGAAGGAAGACGAGGCATACAACTGAGCAAAGGCAAACAACAATAGATATTTACCTGACAGTGGCAAGTCGTGGCCGAAGCAGTTCTGCCAGGTCACCCTGCTCACAATGAGCCGATACATTAGCAAATTGAGAGAAAAAGAGCAAATTCTAATAGCATGGAATCGAGAAAACATACCTTGTGAATGACGAAGGAGCCGGAGGAAGTTGCTACCATATTTTGCCCGAAAACGAGGAGAGATGAATAGACCCCTAAAAACTGTCACTTGAAGCAACTCCAACTAGTAACCGAACACAATGATAGTGGAAAAGAAATTACAGGCATCAATATCACATGTTACAAAGAAGTGCAGAGACGTAATCGGAAACCGAAAACACACAGTGAATAGTCGGAAACAAGAACGGACCAGAGGAAAACAAGACCTATCCAGTTGACATTGTTATCGCCAGACAAAGAGGAGTGACGTTCAAGCTGAAACCCTGAACCGAAGGATGAATAGCAAAACCACATACCAAAACCACCCGAAAACCACCGAGAATGCAGAGCTCACGGGAACCAAAAGAAATGTGCAAACGAATAGCTCGAGTGAGGGTTTGATTGCCCATACCAAGGCCGATTTGAGAATTCCAAAGAGTGGACATTTGTCAAACAACCGGAGGCGGAAGTACCAATCACCTATGCGGGTACCAAGGACCAAATCCATATCATTAAACTCAATCGTCGGCGAATCAACTTTACATCAAAAAAGTCCACTGTTCATTATTAACTACCACTTTATTCCCACATTTATATTCGTGGGAGGCATATTACGTGGGTTGGACCCATCAGAGAGAGGGAGCAATAAGGGAGATGGAGAGAAACAAAGAGAGGAGATTGGGAGGGAAGAGAGATAGAAAGGGTGAGAGAGGGAGAGAAGGGGCAGAGCGAGAGAGAGGGAGAGGAAGAGGGAGGGTTAGATAGATATATATGGAGAAATATTGTGTATGTTTTTGGGATGATATAGAAATACAAAAGAGAGATAGAGGAAGATAGAGATACCGATAGAAGGTGAAGAGAGGGAAGAAGAGAGAGATAAAGGGAGAGAGATATAGATTTATATGGAGAGAGAGAGAGAGAGAGAGAGAGAGAATGTGCATTTGGGAGGGGTGAGATAGAGAGACAAAGAAGGAGCGATGGAGGGAGATATAGATATAGATGGAGGGGGGGAGGGAAGAATATTTCTTACATTAGATGAATTGATTCTGGTGTAGATGATGATTTCTAATCCTATTTCGTTTCTTACCTTGGAGGAGATAAACTAAATTAGAAGGGAGATGAGGAATGAATAGAGAGAGAAGGAGAGGAATGAGAGAGACAGAGACAAAAATATGGAGGAGGGAGAGAAATAAGGAGAGAGGGAGGGAGAAAGTGATAGTGTTGGAGGGCAAAGAGAGAGAGAGAGAGATGGGGGGGAGAGAGGGAGGTGGGAGAGAAAGGGACAAAGCGGAAGGGAAAGAGAGAGGAGGAGAGAGGGCGAGATAAAGGGATGAAGTTAGAAGGGGAGAGATGAAGGGAAGAAGAAAGACATAGAGAAAGAAAAGTGGAGAGAGAGGGAGGGAGTAACAAGGGAGAGATGGAGAGAGTGTGTATGTTTAGGGGTGAGATAGAGAGACAGAGATGGAGGGAGATATAGATATAGATGGAGGGGGGAGAGAGAAGAATTTTTTTTCACTGCATTAATTTCAGTGTACATAGTGATTTCTAATCCTATTTGATTGCTTGTGCTAGATGCATTGATTTCAGTGTAGATGTTGATTTCTAATGATATTTTATTGCTTGCACTAGATGCATTCATTTTAGAGTAGAGTTGATTTTTGATTATATTTGACTGCCAGCACTAGATGGATTAATTTCAATGTATATGTTGATTTCTAATCTTATTTAATTGCTTTCATTAGATGCATTGATTTCAGTGTAGATGTTGTTTTCTAATTCTATTTGATTGCTTGCATTAGATACATTGATTTTAGTGTAGATTTTTTTATCAAATCCTATTTGATTGCTTGAATTAGATGCATTGATTTTAGTGTAGATGTTGATTTCTGATTTGATGTAACTCAGTGTATGATGGTACATTAATTTTAAAATGATTGGATTAACAATGTGATTGATTTTAATGTAAGCACAAAAAAATTATTAACAATGTGCATTTATTTTTTTGTTATATTAATTCAACCTATTAATATTGGAGAGAAAGAGAGAGAAGGTAACATATTTACTACAATAGTTTGGGTTAAAGATTTGAATGGTTTACAATTTCAACTACCATTTTCATATAATCGATATAAAATGATGGAAAAACTAACAAGGGTGACAAGAATAATAGTAAAAGAAAATAGTTTGAGATTGATCACAATGAAGGCTATTTGTAATTGGCTACATTTTTATTATTGACATTTTTTGTCCTTCAACACTATTGCATTGTCACTTTGGATTCAAAATTTTTATTTCATCAAATTTCATCATTAAAGTTATTAACAATATCTATCATCTCAATAGATTGAGGTAACTGAGAAAATTTAAAATTAAAATTACTATTCAAGATATATTTAGTAATACTTGGGAGGGACACTATTAAGAATTAATTAGTTGTCAAAAGTTGTGATACTTAAAATTAAATGAAATAATTGTGCAGTATCAATCCTCCAGCAAACTATTGACAAGATTGTCTCCTTTCTTCATCACCAACTAATTGCTAATAGACAATTACATACAGATACAGAAAATAACACAATAAATGTAACATTCAAAAACATTACCATACAAATCTAAACACTAAATGACACAGGAGGTTGACGAAAATGAGGTGGTAGTCTGTAATTCGACTACTGGTTAACTTTGTAACCAATCAGCTGTGCACAAACAGATTTTGTACGTGGATTTTCCCCCTGAGGGTCCTGCTTGTCAGACATCATTGTCAGTCCCGTGTTGACTTCTCCTTTTATCAAGCGCTTCAATCTGCATTGTTGATCTCACTTCTCTAGATCCAACGGATATCACATCATCCTCTCACCAACTTATCCGGACGATCTCCACTGTTGATGTGACCCGTCCAATCGAACGATTGTCGTGCAATCTCACGTGAAATCTTGCACGACTGATATCAGGTCGAGAGCGTGCGAGAAAAGTGGTTTTCCCGTGCTACGTGTCGCCTGCTAAGGTTAATCACGTGAATTTTAGGAATATCGTTTACGACCTTTAGGGTGCATGAGATACCGCTTCCCACTTATCAATACCATCCACGTGCTTAATTCATACTTTTAATAAAGGCGCTTAAGGAAAGGTTTAGCACTTAAACTCAGTATTAACGCTTAACACTAATTGACTGTGATTTATAAATAAAATGTATGAACAAAGAAAAATACCCGATTAGGGTCCAGAACGTTGATACACAGTCATAAGAGAATTTATGCACCAAAACAGTGCATCCACAACACACTTCAATCAATTATTCAACAAATGGAAATTACAGAGTCTTGGCCCTCTTGGCTCGATTACAACAGTTTGTTTGATCTCCGTTTCAATCTCAAACCCTATCTCTGTCACACCTCTCGCTTACTCACTCTATTCTCGATCATCTCATCTCTCTATCATTACATTCTTTTCCTTTTATGAATCAAATCCTATCCTAACTGCATTGGCAACTCTATTTTTATCAGTCTAACAATTAAATCCATATTCTCAAGCTTTGATACACGCCTATATTAACAACTTATCTCTTAGCCTAAAAATAATACAGTGATTTAATTATTACAATAATTAAAGCAAAGTTAAATTCGAGAGATCCAACCCTCTCTACTAAAACTAATTTTGACCACTCAGGTTAATGAAACTCATCTCTTGTTAGCCACAACATGTGAACAGACAATCACATTGCTGGCTAAGTCTGGATGCTCCTACAGAAGACTCCCGGGGAAGAAAAGAATTCTTCATCAAACTTTCAGGATTTACTCCATACTTTTGTAATTCTGTTGTTGTTATCCACCTAGCATCCTCCACTGGTTGTCCCTTCCATTTGACTAGATACTGAAAATAAAGCTGTCCTCTGGTTCTTTTGGATACTCTTTTCTCCAAAACAACGTCCACCTCTTTCTTGACTGTCTTTGGCATTTGTTCTTCCCAGTTTAAATTTTGAACTTCATCTTCTATAGGTTCCTTCTATAGCTTTGTCTCTGTCTCTTTGTATGGATACAAATCTGCCACATTGAAGATCGGTGATATTCCAATCCCTTATAGCAATTCAATTTCATAAGCATTAGTTGAAAACTTCCTCACAATTCTGCATGGCCCTATCATTTTTTTCTTTAGTTTATTGTAAGTCCCAACAGGAAATCTTTCTTCTCTCATGTATACCATCACTAGATCTCCCACTTGGAATTCTTTTTCTCTCCTCCTCATATCCACTCTCTGTTTGTATTTTCCACTGCTTTCCTGTAAGTTTTCTTTGACATCTTCTTGTAGTCTGTGCATCTGCTCTGCAAACTCTTCATCTTTTGCACTTATTGTCTCCTGTTTACCCAAATTTCTAATCTCATACACACCTCTTGGATTCATTCCAAAAACAATCTGAAATGGACTCATTCCAGTACTTTAGTTTGGAGTGTCATTATAAGCAAACTTAGCTTGAGCAAGTGCTAAATACCACTACTTAGGATTTTGATACACTAAACTTATCAATATGTTTCCCAAGCTTTTGTTTACCACTTCCATTTGTCCATTTGTTTGAGGGTGATATGCTGAACTAAAACTAAGGTTAGCACCTAGTTTCTTCCAAAGAGCTCTCCAGAAATGCCCAACAAACTTTGTATCCCTATCAAACACAATACTTATAGGCAATCCATGTAACCTTACAACCTCTGAAAAAAACATATTAGCAATATGTGTTGCATCACTAGTCTTTTTACATGCAATGAAATGTGCCATTTTAGAAAATCTATCTACCACAACATAAATGGAATCATTTCCTCTTTGAGTTCTAGGTAACTCTGTTGTAGCATCCATTGTTATTTAAGTTTTATTTTCAATTTTATCACAAAATGAAAGAAAAATAAAAAATATGAAAGAAAAACCAAATACAAAAGTGATAAACCCGTGAGAAGATTTGGGTCGTCTAATCAATAGGCCACAGATCCGACAGAAATCACGTAGTTAACTAGAATGGGGTTTATTTCGGAGATCAGACGCGATGGTGTATTAAATACAGTTTAATTCGCTGAAGTCCGAGCCAATCTCAACCGTCCATCGAAAGAGATGGGATCCGACGGATATCGGGTCAGATATCAGGTCAGATATCGGGTTGGAAAGTAATCAGGTTCTATCTTTGAAATCGGACTCGATAAATCATTAAGTGGCAGTTTTTATTTCCTATCAGGTCCGTATGACACCAATGGATATCGGGTCGAAAAGTACTTGGTTTTTATCTTTAAGATCGGACCTGATAAATCATTAAATGACAGTCTTTATTTCCTATCGGGTCTGTATCGGAGTCAAAGGGGCGTTGAAAAGGTGGACACGACAGGTTTATGAACTAGAGTTTTGATTCTTCGAGTTCCATGGTAACCGAAGGTTTTCCATATGCTAAAGGTCATGCAGGTTCAAGAGGCATGATCAAGCGATATCTTGATAAGTACGTTGAGGTGTCTTGTGGGGAAGAAATGAGCACAAAGATTAATTAAAGCTCAACGCCCGCAGTTGACCGTGACATTAGCATGGTTGACTGCAATGTGTGGCCATAAATTACTGCGGGGGTTCAACCTCGTTGAAGATCCCGTACATTCTTTACCCTCGGAGTGAGCTCCCAAAGCTTTCCGCCCCACGTCAATCATTCCACATCTTCCACTGCTTTCATATGTTAATTTCCAACGTCACCCACCAGATGCCATGACTAAGAAAGTAAGTTCTTCCTCAATCATTCATACCCCATTGATGGATGGTAGAGCAACACAAAGATACATCAGCATAACCACAGGCTCAAGCTACAGATTCAAATAACGAATAGCCATCACCTTCTAATTTTCGTTACTTCCTGCTATTTTCTTTTCTTGAGAATGAGGTGTCTTTTACCCTCTATGTAATATTCTGTAATAATTTTTACTTCAAAGCAGTTAGAGGATAGTTAGGTAGTTTGACAATTTTGGGTGGTTATTAACTATCCTATGATGTATAAAGAGGCAATATTATAGAAAAAAGGGGTTCGAACTTTGGAGAACCTCGAGACTAGGCCATTGTATTCCTAATACAATAGTTGATTAATGAAGAATCGGAAGTTTTCCATACATTATTAGGTATGATTTTGTGACTTCTCTATTATGTGTCATCAAATGTTTTCTTCCTTTAAGTATGGTAATGAAGTTGCAGGTCTTTATTTTCTTATGTAAATGAAGTTAAAATGCCTTAAAAGAGTGCTCCTATACTTGAAGTTCCCATCTCTGCAATTCTCCTAAAGTTACAGATAATAGTTTCTATGTAAGACATCATATTATCTTTAACTTCTCAAAGTGTCACAGATAGTAGATTCTGTGTAAAACAACATATTGTTTATGACTTCTTCAAGCTTTCTTCATTCATCATTTATATTCAACAATCAAATGGCATTATGAGATTTTCATGTCACCTAAGTATTGAGGGTTTAAAACCAAGTCTTTCAGGTCCTTCATTTGAGAATACAACAAACAATTAAGTGACAATAATTATAAACATTAATGTCTTAAGCACAATTTCTACATAGCCAGGAAATTGGTTTCTTAAGGTGAAACATTAATTGGCATTGTTGCTGGGGAGAGAAGACAAGAACACTTTTCCCTAGGTTTTCAATATTTTCCTCTTGTTGTTCAGTGAGGAGGAAATATTTGGTTGTTTTGAACAAAAGCAATAACTTTGGCTCCAAAGAGACCCCATACAAGGTCAGATACCTCACAGCAGAAAGTTCAAGCCCTTTCAGATCTTGAGAGGATAGTTTCCAAGAAGGTTGGAAGGCCTAAAACTCCACTTACACCAAGTCCTACACTGTCTACACCAGGCAACAATTCATCACATCTTTCACACTCATCTTTTATTGACCAAGAGTCACCTTCTACATCCAATTCATTCCAAGAACCCAATTTTGAGGAACAGTCTTTAGAGTTTGTTTCTTTTTCAATATCTGCTATAGTTATTTAGCCTGAACCTATAACTACATTACCATCTTTGCACACTCCATTTACTCCTCAGTCAGGTTCCACATTTGCTGGTAATCAAGGTTCAGTAAATTCAGGAACAAATATGGCAGCACCAGCATTTTTATGAATAGGTATGCACCTATTCAATTTCCACAATAGTTGAATCAAATTCCATAATAATACTTGAAGATTCTTCCTCGTTTCACAGGGGAGGATGAACAAACAACAAAGAATCATATATCAGCATTTTGTAATTTTGCAGAAAACCTAAATGTTGAACATCTGGATGTTATTCTAAGACTTTTTGTTCAATCCTTGGATGGAAAAGTAAGAAAATGGTTTATAGGAATGAAGGAAATAAGGGTCCAGAAAATATCCCCTTGATTTCACCTCCGCGAGGAGACGAGGAAGAGCTCGCGAAGGTCTCTCCGCGAAGTGCTATTCATCTAATAAGACAAAGAATTCTACGAATACCACCTCCACCCACACCACCACCAGCTTCACCTCCATCTTCACCCTCACCAACTCGACCACCACCGCAATTCAATATGGCAATCACAGTGAATTTTCCTATGTTCAAAGGTTTGGGAAATGAAGATCCAGACCAATTTTGGTTCGTTGCAAAGGATATATGGGAAGCGCAAGGTGTTACATATGACCATATAAAGAAGGCGACACTGGTTAACACCCTTTAGGATTGCGCGCTGACCTAGTATATTAAGTACTCCAACGATAACCCGAATGCGAGAGTCACAGATAACCAAGCAGTGCTAAATAGAAAATTTAGCAGGCCTAAGTCTGAAGCGCAGTTGATCATTGGATTTAAAGAGATTACGATGCTACTAGGCGAGACTCCTTGGGAACTAGATCAGAGGCTGAAATGTACGATTCATGAAGCATATATGAATCTGACAGATGGATAGCATCGCGAGTGGTTTGTAGCTTCGCATATGCGCAAATTCAATATACAGAAATTGCGCATATATGGAAACTGTGCATATATGGAAGATATGCGCATATACGGAAATTGCGCATATACGGAAGATATGCGCATGTCTTCCGTATATCCCTAACTTCCCTGTATGTGCATATCTTCCGTATATGTATGTCGTTCATGTATTTGCATCACAGATGTGCAAATTCCATATACAGAAATTGCACATATACGGAAACTGTGCATGTACGAAAGATATGCGCATATCTTCCGTATATGCACAGTTTCCATATATCTGTAATTTCTATATATGGAATTTGCGCATCTGCAATGCAGATACATGAACAACGTGCATATAGAGAAGATATGCACATACAGGAAAGTTAGGGATATACAGAAGATATGCGCATATCTTCCGTCTATGCCCAGTTTCTGTATATGCGCACATCTTCCATATATGCGCAATTTCTGTATATGGAATTTGTACATATTTTCGTTTATGTATCTGCATCGTATATGCGCAAATTCAATATATAGAAATTGCGCATATATGGAAACTGCGCATATATGGAACATATGCGCATATACGGAAATTGCGCATATACGGAAGATATGCGCATGTCTTCCATATATCCCTAACTTTCCTGTATGTGCATATCTTCTGTATATGCACATCGTTCATATATCTTCATCGCAGATGCGCAAATTCCATATACAGAAATTGTGCATATACGGAAACTATGCATATACGGAAGATATGCACATATCTTCCGTATATGCATAGTTTCCGTATATGCACAATTTCTGTATATGGAATTTGCGCATCTGCGATGAAGATACATGAACGACATGCATATACGGAAGATATGCACATACAGGAAAGTCAGGGATATACGGAATATATGGGCATATCTTTCGTATATGCCCAGTTTCCGTATATGCGCACATCTTCCGTATATGCACAGCTTCTGTATATGCATAATTTCTGTATATGGAATTTGTATATATCTTTGTTTATGTATCTGCAGCATATATGCGCAAATTCAATATACAGAAATTGCACATATACGGAAATTGTGCATATACGGAAATTGCGCATATACGGAAGATATGCGCATGTCTTTCGTATATCCCTAACTTTCATGTATGTGCATATCTTCCGTATATGCACATTGTTTATGTATCTGCATCGTAGATGCACAAATTCCATATACAGAAATTGCGCATATACGGAAACTGTGCATATACGGAAGATATGCGCATATACGAAAATTGGGCATATACGGAAGACATGCGCATATCTTTCGTATATCCCTAACCTTCCTGTATGTGCATATATTCCGTATATGCACGTCGTTCATGTATTTGCATCGTAGATGCGCAAATTCCATATACAGATATTACGCATATATGGAAACTGTGCATATATGGAAGATGTGCGCATATACGGAAATTGGGCATATATGGAAGATATGCGCATGTCTTCCGTATATCCCTAATTTTCTTGTACGTGCATATCTTCCGTATATGCACGTCGTTCATGTATCTGCATCGTAGATGTGCAAATTCCATATACAGAAATTGTGCATATACGGAAACTGTGCATATACGGAAGATATGCGCAGATACGGAAATTAGGCATATACAGAAGATATGCGCATATCTTCCGTATATCCCTAACTTTCCTGTATGTGCATATCTTCCGTATATGCACGTCGTTTATGTATCTGCATCGTATATGCGCAAATTCAATATACAGAAATTGCGCATATATGGAAGATATGCGCATGTCTTCCATATATCCCTAACTTTCCTGTATGTGCATATCTTCCGTATATGCACGTCGTTTATGTATCTGCATCGTAGATACGCAAATTCCATATACAGAAATTGTGCATATACGGAAGATATGCGCACATCAAGAAATTAGGCATATACGGAAGATATGTGCATATTTTACGTATATCCCTAACTTTCCTGTATGTGCATATTTTTTGTATATGCACATCGTTTATGTATCTTCATCGTATATGTACAAATTCCATATACAGAAATTGTGCATATACGGAAATTGTGCAAATACGGAAAATGCGCACATATACGGAAACTTGGCATATACGGAAGATATGCTCATGTCTTCCGTATATCCCTAACTTACCTGTATGTGCATGTCTTTCGTATATGCACGTCATTCATGTATCTGCATCATAGATGCGCAAATTCCATATACAGAAATTGCGCATATACGGAAACTGTGCATATACGGAAGATGTGCGCATATACAGAAATTGGGCATATACGGAAGATATGCGCATGCCTTCCGTATATCCCTAACTTTTCTGTACATGCATATCTTCCGTATATGCACGTCGTTCATCTATCTGCATCGTAGATGCGCAAATTCCATATATAGAAATTGCGCATATACGGAAACTGTGCATATACGGAAGATATGCGCTTATACGGAAATTGGGCATATACGAAAGATATGCGCATATCTTCCGTATATTCCTAACTTTCCTGTATGTGCATATCTTCTGTATATGCACGTCGTTTATGTCTCTGCATCGTATATGCGCAAATTCAATATACGGAAGATATGCGCATATACGGAAGATATGCGCATGTCTTCTGTATATACCTAACTTTCCTGTATGTTCATATCTTCCGTATATGCACGTCGTTCATGTATCTGCATCGTAGATGCGCAAATTCCATATACATAAATTGCGCATATACGGAAACTGTGCATATACGGAAGATGTGCGCATATATGGAAATTGGGCATATACGGAAGATATGCGCATGTCTTCGGTATATCCCTAACTTTTCTGTACGTGCATATCTTCCGTATATGCACATCGTTCATCTATCTGCATCGTAGATGCGCAAATTCCATATATAGAAATTGCGCATATACGGAAACTGTGCATATACGGAAGATATGCGCTTATACGGAAATTGGGCATATACGAAAGATATGCACATATCTTCCGTATATCCCTAACTTTCATGTATGTGCATATCTTCTGTATATGCACGTCGTTTATGTCTCTGCATCGTATATACGCAAATTCAATATACGAAAGATATGCGCATATACGGAAGATATGCGCATGTCTTCTGTATATCCATAACTTTCCTTTATGATGTTTCAGACCTCATGAGGGGGTGGCCCTTCAAGTAGCACCCCACATGCTTGAATGCATTTGTATTATGCTACAGCCTCAGATGCAATTTCGCATATTTGATGGGTTTGGTTCCTAACAATCACAATGTTCATAGCATGCACATCTCCTTCAGATGATCCATTTAGTTTTGCAGAGCCCTTCCCTGTTCAACAGGGCCCTTCATTTGTTCTTCCCTCCCTCCCACCCATTCTTTTTGAAGGAAGGGTCATTTTATCTCATGTACTCAGATATTATTGTATTTAGTCCTAGCTCATTTTTTTCCAGGTGCATTATGTATATGGGACACATTGTACTATTTTCTGGCTTTGTTATGCCAGCATGTCATGTACCATTTAGCATGTACTTCATTGCTCAATTTTATGTTTCTGGACACACCATTATTTTTGTATTAATTTATCTCGGTGGGTATGGGTATGCCTCCCCCACCTCATTGAGGTATGGTACCACAACATAAAAGGAGACTTGCATTAGTCTCACCCCCTCTATTCCTATCCTTTTTCGCTTCAGCTTTATTGATCTCTCTCTATCTCTATCTCTGACTCCCCTGTGTTGTCTAGTGATTCTGTCTTTACAACGTACTTCGGTCATACATTTTTCTCCTAACACTCATACGTTGGGGGGAAATCTGTTGTCACCAAAAAATTGACCATCTACCCTAATTTACTAGATGGATCGAAGTACACCATGTAAAGCCAATTTTACCATAGTAAAATTGCTTTCACTATGAGAAATTACTTAATAAACCACCTTTGTTAAGTAATTTATAGTTAAACCCATTGTTTTGGAGAATTTGGTATCTACGGATAAATACTAATTCCCTAGATAAGTAGTTGTATCTAGAACAACATTTTAAAGTGTTTTAGACTTTTCCTATAAGCAATAGATAAGATGAGAAGATAGAAGACCTACTTGTAGTTCCGTTTTCCTCTCGTCTCCCTTGTATCGATCCTGTCGCTCTTTCCCGTACTTAATCCGCTTGAGAAGTACCCTATAAACACAACAAAAAACAAAGAACTGATCAAAGCATACGATCTACTGAATATAAGTGAAAGGAATGAGATATAATTCACACATATAAGCATTATGAAACAATACAAACATATGGGAAAAAGGTTCAAACAGTTTATCAGATAGAAGAAGGAATTACAACCATTGGTGTCTGATTCAAAGCCATTCCTCCAGCTTGGATCCCATCCACATCACATCAAAAACATGACAAACTTGCAGCATTACAATACTTGCTTCAAAGCCAAATCTCATAGCAGCATTATCTCCTTACAATTCAACATAATCCAGCGCTTGATCACTTAGATGAGTGGTCAATTTATAGGAAGATGAAGGAGGTTTTGTCATAAATGGTGGCATTGAATGGCCTTCCATACTTAGAATTGGTTCCATGGAGGAAGGGATGAGAGGATAGGATGCACTTTAACTCATTCCTCATCCATTTTCGAGCGCGGAGGAGATGATAAGTGAGGGAACCTTCTAGATGACTCCAAAAGATAAGAATAATCCCCAAACCCTATGTGAATTATGCTCATTCTCGCTCAGTGCTGGTGAAAGGAAGCCTAAGTGCTCTGCAGAGCACCCTAGTAATGGACTCAACTACTCTGCAACGCACCTTTACAAGGGCTTACCTGCGCTAGTCCCTCTAGAGGCTATTTCTAGAGGTCTTCAAGTCATGAAACTATCTGGGAAGGAGGCATTCAAAGGGGGACTTGTTTAGGGCATGAAGAAACTGAAATTAGGGTTTGATGAACCCTAAAACCTTGATCTGGATGTTGGGATTTGATGTGCCCAAATGGATCTATAACAGTTGCCCCCTAAAGCATGAAGTCGGAAAAATGCCAATGTCAAATGAAATGCTTTACGATGTGATGAGGAGGTATCAATGTGGAAGGTGACCTGCATCAATTACAATACATATATCATGATATTTGATTTTACATGAATTGCTAAGGGAAGGCATACCCATGCTCAACTTATAAATTTTCATTACATGTACATAAAGAGTCATCTACAAATATAGACCTATGATCGAAATGACCATCGATGTAAATCCATTATACATATGATTTAGTACTCCTGAAATCGCAGCCCCAATGGATGAAACTGGATTTAGGGTCTTCTATCTCGTTCAATCGTTCACTCAAGTACGAGTATAACCATGTGAATATATGATCTGAAGTTGAACATGGGAAGACACCATCTGATTACCAGCCGGTGATGTAATCTGTTAACAGATGCGAGAGAAATCATCGATAATGATAATGATCCTCAAGGTACTGCAGTACATTCTGCATGGTTTTAATGGATGATTTGATGTTGAACACCATACAAAGTCTTTCAATCGAAGGCCATTGATGTATGCTTATCGTTGAAAGCGAGAAACCTGTCATTGATGCATGCAAGCCTCAAGGTACTGAAAGGGTGTTTCTAAGTCAATTTCTTGGATAATGAGCTGATGTCGACAAGAAGCGACTCGTCACTGGAGGGCCTTGATGTATCCCACATCAACGACACGAAATGAGTGTAGTGATTTTTGAGATGGAATTTGACTGACGACATAAGGTTCGGGAATGGTGATCATGAAAATGAAGGTTTATGGTATTGTAAAGGATGACTTCTCTTGAACATATCAACGACACTGAATGAATTGGCAGCATTGACCCAAAACCAAAGTAATGGATGGTGTGATAGACCATAAGTATTATAACCATCAAGCAAATAACCCAACCCAAATAGTCTGAATGAATTGGCAGCATTGGCACAAAACCAAAAGTGATGGATGGTGTGATAGACCATAGGTATGATAATCGTCAAGCAGATAAACCAACCCAAATAGTCATGGTGATGGAGTGAAAGTGTCATGTTCAAGAGCGACCTGCTACCATAAAGTGGTTTTCCCCTTTTTCCCATTTTCCCCAGTCATTGCTAACTAATACCTCTTTATTTTTATCAAGCTCGAGGAGGATAACATATGTTTGTTGTATAATTTCACCCTTCGGGTGAATCCATCGCTATTTGATGTTTTAACGAGTCTAGCGAAGGTGAAACTCGATCTTGTCTAGATGGACAAGTTTGTCACTATTTTGATGTTTTAAAAAGTTTAACGAAAAAGATAACTCAGTGATTTTCATGTTTAGGGAGTTCGAAAAGGGACAAAAAGAAAACTCCACAAGTTATTTTTCATAAATTAATCTCTCAAGCCCAAAAAAGAGTAAAATAATACAAAAGAGATGTCATTTCCAATCCGTTAATGAGCTAAAAAGGACAAGTGCTCGACAATATTTTCATATTTCGAGAGTCTGAAAGAGCTTAAAGAGGACTCACTTTGAGGAACGAGTGGTGTCTAGGATAGAAACTGGTTCCGGTGATGTTGGAACTTCTCAAAACATGTTGATTTATGTGAAGAGGCTAACTAATAAGACCACTCATTGCAATTTTTCCTCAAAAATGCTAAAACAACCAAGTGAAAGCGTATGATCAGCCAAAGGGATGGTGGCGATGGGATGAAAACAACCAAGGCTCATCTAATGAAAGAGGCTGATAGAATGGAAATCACGAGGTTTAAAATGGAAATGGGTTCATTTTTACACAAACTTGAACCACAAGGAACTATGCTTGGATTCAATTTCATGTTTACACAAGCTTGAAACGAAAAACTATGCTTGGATTTAGTTTCATTTTTACACAAGCTTAAAAGAAAAACTATGCTTGAATTCAGCTTCATTTTTACATAAGCTTAAAATGAAAAACTATGCTTGAGATTGGTTTACATGCCCCCAGCATGATGAAAGGGAGAGTCTCCTGTAACCAGATGGAAGTCGCTGCGGTGAAGCAAGACGGTTATCCAACACCTTTTTGGCTTCATCTAGATAGGGACAAAGGTGAATGGGGTGATTCCATTCACATAACCTACAGGGAAACTTAAATTTACCACTAGGCTATCAGGTGGATGGAATGAAGGTTCTTTTATGAGATCAAGTGAAAAACTCGACTGGGATTTTACGAGATCTAATCGAAGACTCGACTTAGAACTTAGGACCTTGTTTAATTTTTTAATGAGCTTGACACAAGACAAGGAACTCTTCTTATATTCCTTGTTTCATTTTTTAACAAGGTTGACACAAGACAAGGAACTCTCCTCCTATTCCTTTGTTTCATTTTTTAACGAGATTGACACAAGACTAGGAACTATCCTCGTATTCTTTGTTTCATTTTTTAATGAGGTTGACATAGTAAAAGAACTATCCTCATATCCTTGGTTTCATTTTTTAACGAGGTTGACACAAGACAAGGAACTATCCTCATGGACCTGTTTCATTTTTTTAATGAGGTTGACACAGTAAAAGAACTATCCTCATTTCCTTGGTTTCATTTTTTAACGAGTTTGAGATAAGACAAGGAACTATCCTCATATCCTTGGTTTCATTTTTTAACGAGTTTGACACAAGACAACAAACTATCCTCCTATCCTTGGTTTCATTTTTTAATGAGGTTGACACAAGACAACGAACTATCCTCCTATACTTGGTTTCATGTTTTAACGAGCTTGACACAAGACAAGGAACTATCCACATATTCTTGGTTTCATTTTTTAGCGAGGTTGACACAAGACAACGAACTATCCTCCTATCCTTGGTTTCATTTTTTAACGAGGTTGACACAAGACAACGAACTTTCCTCCTAGACCTGTTTCATTTTTTAATGAGGTTGACACAGTAAAAGAACTATCCTCATAACCCTTGTTCACGACCCATAAGAGGTCATGACTTCCAAGAGGTTCTCATCAGATGGGGGAACACTGCTCTAGAAGGAGAGATCTGGTTCCAATGCCCCCAGTTCATAATGTACAACATCATGGAATTGATCGTCCGTTGATGTAGGAATGGAACTGGTTACCACATAGTTAACCCGTGGCGGGGATGATACCATTAGTACAAAAGGACCATTTAGGGAAGCTGTTTGACTAGAAGCCATATTTTGACCGGGAAATGAAAGTTGGTCAACAATGACAATTCTGCCTTCATGTGGGAAACAAATCACTCAAAAGAGTGTTGAAACAATAGCTCCCATGTCATAAACATAGTCGCACCCAAGAAGTAAATTGTAATCTATAGGGCCTGGGACTACCATCACATTTAGATAAACTATTTTTCCTCCCAAAGTAATAGGTAACTAAGGGAGGATCCCTAATGGTTGACTGGTTCCTCTGTTAAAAGCCAACAGATTCTGGGTAAGAGGCACAAGCGGTGGCGAACCGAGCGCTGTCCAAGCAGTTGAGGAAAGGATACTCACAGATGCACCTTCATATATAATAGTGCTATATACAATCATATTACAAACCTGTACTATGATTTGGAAAGGCACATAAGAAGGAAGACAGAATCCTCCAAGTCGGTAACAATCAAAGGAAGTGACTAGACTACTTGGAGGGGTACCGTAGAAACGGGAGAATTAACCCCTTGAGTTACGAGAGTAGGAGGATTTTCCTGCTATCTTGATGGAACAGGAGGACTACCCCCAAGCTCATTAGAATTTGAAGAAACGAAAAGAACCTGAGTGGTATCATATTCACTCTCTTCGGGAAAGTTACGATTAACTGAAGGTGAAATTGGGTCAACTGTTACCTTGACCTGTTGATTTGGGTCGGGTATAGACTCATAGGATTCACTTTCAGAGAGAGTGGGTTTGACCGATGGTTGATTTTGGTTAGTCAATTCATCAACTAGTGAAGGATTAAGGGATAGTCTCCTGTAACTAGATGGAAGTAGCTGCGGTGAAGTAGGACGGTTATCCAACACTTTTTTGGCTTCATCCAGATAGGGACAAAGGTGAATGGGGTGATTCCCTTCACATAACCTACAGGGAAACTTAACTTTACCCTTGGTTCCATGAACTTTACTACCACTAGTTGATGGTTTTTCACCAACATGATCTCCAGAAGTTGATGACACAGGATGATGTG
The DNA here is from genome assembly GCA_000404065.3 of Pinus taeda. Lineage (NCBI taxonomy): Eukaryota > Viridiplantae > Streptophyta > Pinopsida > Pinales > Pinaceae > Pinus > Pinus taeda. The sequence goes on from APFE031198536.1 coordinate 30,952, forward strand.
AACGAGAAGACCATTCTTCTAAGATCTGAGGAATATCAGGACAATTTCGAAGAAGATGGTCTCCCGCACAAAGTTTGCATGGATATCGAACTTTGTGAGGCTTGACAGTTGTTTCTCATCAGATGTTGCATTCAAAGAAATGGTTGCTTGGTTGCCCCTCTGCTGAATTTGCTTCTTCTTCTTCTTCTTCTTCCCTTTCTTCTTCCTCTTAGCCACCTTGTTACTAGTACCAATACTTTCACTGAGAGAAGAGGAAGAAGGGGAGGAAGAAACAACCGAGGAAGAAGGCAAAGGGTCAACTTTAGGATCAACTGGAGGTTGATTTTGTCCAGTTGGAGGTGTACTCGATTGCGGATAAATCATGACATTTTGAACCAAGGATGTTGAAAAAAACCATACTATCAAGCCAATGGTAAGTCCTGGAAGGGACAACGTAGCCATATAAGGAGCACCAATATTTCCGAAACGAGGAAAGGGACTAGGATTCCCATGAAAAGGAATTCCTTGATCAGTGGACTCTGGATTTGTCACCATGTGTTTCAACCTAAGATCAACTAAGGAGTGAGCGTGGAGGATGTTATCCGCGGTCAATTAATTTTATTTTAATCAAAGTAACATAACAAAACAAAGAGGGATAATCTAGGCAAAAGGTTTACCAAGCAACTGTGAACTGCAGAATACCTCCTAGCGAACCAAGAAGTACGGGCAGACAATCTCCCCGAATGTTGTGTTCGGTGTATCACAGTGCACAAGGCGGCAGACTCAGTTACCAAAGGATGGATAGCAACCTAGTATTGTCCTCCCATATATACCGGAAAGTACGTGGAGGCCCAATCCATATAAGCATTGTCTAATGCAAAACCGCACAATGAGAGCATTCCCATATAGTTTACGTACTGTAACACTGCCCTATATACCCGAAGGTACGTGGACGAGCTACGATATACTCACATATGTGGAATGAGGTATCACACTCGGGATGTATTGTAGACAAGTTAGCGACAATTGCTTTGTTTTACGATGCCAGAACACGTCTCTGGCCTAGACCTCTAAATGTTTTTTGTTAGGTGACAATGCTCCATTAGGTAACTTCAGATAAATTTTAAGTTGATCTTCTTTAGAATTTTCCTTTCAAGGTTCACGACGTGATGTATGTTTTCAATTCCTAAAATGAAACTAATATGATAAGCATTCTTTCCATTCAATTTAATAATGAAAATCCTTAGCTAGTAGGGATAGAGCAATCGGATTTTTGACAAAGAGCAAAGAGCACATCTAATGAAATTTCCCTAGCTATTCCTTTCAAGCATTCAAAAAATACAATATGAAGGATGCAAGTTTTTCTTTTCGAATCCCTTAATGTTATGACGAACAAAAAGGAAATAAGCACATACAGTCAACCAATCTTTAATAAGAACGAAGACTTTGACGACAATTCTGTTTTGAAGGAAAATAAGACTTTATGACACTTTCTTTCGAATACAGAGATTAATCAACTATATTCTAACTTTGACTATAGACCGATAATGACAAAGAAAACATTTAAGAAACATTAATCAATTAAGTCAAAGTAGGGCTAGACAAGGAGATAAAAAACTTGTTCTCCGAGACAAGACATTCATTGATCAATCAGCGAGCAAACAAGAATATAAAAGTTGGCAAAAACACATTCCAAAGGTGAAAATTTTCCCTAAGGTGGATCGGCACAGGTCAAAGAGTGCCTAACTGTGCTGCAAAGCACTGTCTCTCACTGAAGGGTGCTCTGCAGAGCACTATCCCCTGACCACGCCTGCGCTAATTTTTGAGAGGCCACTCAAGAGTCATCTAACCTTAATTTTTGACCAAAATTCAATGCAAAAGAGCTGAAATACAGTCAATATACACAAGTAGGGTCTACAAGAATGTCCTAGGAGGTGAATAAGCTGCTAGGAAAGGTGATAGTTCCCCAGTATGGTCACTAGTTTGTTTTGGAGAATTTGGTATCTACGAATAAATACGAATTCCCTAGATAAGTAGTTGTATCTAGAACAACAGTATAAAGTGTTTTAGACTTTTCCTATAAGAAAAAGATAAGATGAGAAGATAGAAGACCTACTTGTAGTTCTGCTTTCCTCTCGTCTCCCTTGTATCGATCCTGTCGCTCCTTCCCATACTTAATCCTCTTGATAAGTACCCTGTAAACACAACAAAAAACAAAGAACCGATCAAAGCATACGATCTATTAAATATAAGTGAAAGGAATGAGATACAATTCACACATATAAGCATTATGAAACAATACAAACATATGGGAAAAAGGTTCAAACACTTTATTAGATAGAAGAAGGAATTACAACCATTGGTGTCTGATTCAAAGCCATTCTCCAGCTTGGATCCCATCCAAATCACATCAAAAACATAAAAAACTTGTAGCATTACAATACTTGCTTCAAAGCCAAATCTCATAGCAGCATTATCTCCTTACAATTCAACAAAATCTAGCCCCTGATCACTTATATGAGTGGTCAATTTATAGGAAGATGAAGGAGGTTTTGTCATAAATGGTGGCATTGAATGGCCTTCCATACTTAGAATTAGTTCCATGGAGGAAGGGATGAGAGGATAGGATGCACCTTAACTCATTCCTCATCCATTTTCGAGCTCATAGGAGATGATAAGTGAGGGAACCTTCTAGATGACTCCAAAAGATAAGAATATTCCCCAAACCCTATGTGAATTTCGCTCATTCTCGCCCAGTGCAGGTGAAAGGAAGCCTAAGTGCTCTGCAGAGCACCCTGGTAGTGGACTCAACTGCTTTGTAGTGCACCTTTACAAGGGCTTACCTGCGTTGATCCCTCTAGAGGCTATTTCTGGTTGTCTTCAAGTCATGAAACTGTCTGGGAAGGAGGCATTCAAAGGGGTGACTTGTTTAGGGTATGAAGCAACTGAAATTAGGGTTTGATGAACCTAAACACTGATCTAGATGTTGGGATTTGATGTGCCCAAATGGATCTGTAACACCCATGAAGAATAATTAAACAAATCACTATTTATTTGATTTTCTTCTAGGAACAATTAATTAAACCATTGTTCAATTATTATTCCTTGTTATATTTGACCCAATTATGAAAAATCAACATATATATTATTAATTATCTTATTTTTCTCTAGGAATAATTAATTAATCACTAATTAATTATTATTCTTTGTCAAATTTGACTAAATCCCTTAGAATAATTAAATAAAATCATTATTTGTTTATTATTCCTTAACCAATTTCTTGAGATAATAAATAAATAATTTATTTATTTATTATTTCTAAATAAAAGTTTAAATACTTTTTTCCTCCTAACCAAATATAATAAAATATTCCAAGTGGTTATTCCAAGAATGGGGTTAATAATATTTTATTATTTCTCATTATTTGAGGATAACTCAATATTTTGTTATAAATAGAAGTGTTTTCCATTCATTATTCACTTTTGATTATTTTCATTGTTTCACTCACTGTTGTAACTCTTATTATTTTCATTGTCGCACACCATATTTTTGTTGGGTTTACACATTATAGAGGAGAGAGACTCTAAACAAGCTGAAGACGTTATAATAAAACTATTCTTTGTATATTTGGATTCCATTGGATGATTGGAGTTATTACTATTTCTTTTTTGTTGTTTAACTATGATTGTGGCATAGATCAAAATCTTGGCAGATTTTGTTTCTATCAGTTGCTGCAGATCTACAATGCTTAGCATCCATCTATATTGTTGATATTGTTTGTCATCCACAATCTTAAGTGGATTCGTTTCGTACATCTTTGAGAAGAAAACAATACAATAGTAATATTAATTTATTCAATCCAATCAACAATCAAGCAAAATGACCTAATTGATAAGAAAAAGAGAAAACCAAATAAACTCTTACCAAAGATGAATAAAACAAAAAAAAAACATTATGATGGATTTTCAGAGGTAAAGACGAACTCAGAGACATAAAGAAAACCTTTTGAACTCAAGTAGAATAAGGAGCAAAGCCAAGGAATGCAAAATTTTGCATCCTACAGGATCAACACAGGTGTAGAATGGGCACAAGTGCTCTGCAGTATAGACACAAAGAAGGGATAGGTGCGCTGAAGTGCTCTGTCTTTAGACCAAAGATTGTGTTGGAGGTATTTCGATCAAAACAAGACACTAAAACTTAAACCAAGCTTAAAAATATGTTTTCTTAAGATCAATCCATGTATGAGTGAGTCAATTAAGGTCGGTTCAAGAGGTGAAAAGTGTGCTAAGATAAAGGAAACCACTAAGGGAAGAATGAGTCCCTAGTGGAGTTGCCAACTTGTTATGTAGGATTTTCGCGATTGCGGACAAGGGTGAATTCCCTAGATCTAGTGGCTTGATCTAGAATAACAGAAGACAAAAAGCTCAAGTTTTCCTCAGATAAATTAGAGTATGGGAAAGAAGCCTACCTCGAATATGTAGCAAGCCTTCCTTTTCTCCTTGCTTGTACACTCTAATTCTAGATTCAAGTACTATAATTAGAACCCACACAAACATTGACTAAAAAAATAAAATGAACCACAATTAACGTAGCATAATCCAAAATCTCTATTCAATGAGTCAGCAAGACATTGAAATACATGAATGCAATTATAACACAACAAATATAAGAAAACAAGATACTCCTTGTATTAACAAATATAGGAGAGAGTTACAACCACAAATAGAAGTCTAACTTTGTAGATGTCGCCCCAAGTTGACTTGTCCTTCCTTGTCATAAAGAACACCTCAATATCAACCCTAATGCATGAATGTGATGATCCATTAGGCACAAAGAAACAACATGATGCAACTATCAATCTCAAAAAGCCAATCCATACCTTATAGGAGGCAGTAAAATTATAGGAGAGTGTAGTAGTTTAGGAATTCTTATCCAATTACCAATCTAGGTTTGAGATCCACTTAAGAGGGGAGGATGAGCTCAAGGGATAAGAGATAAGGTCTCCAAGATAGATCATATAGGATTCGAACTCTTATCCATAGTAAATGGTTAAAACTACTTTGGAAGTTTCTGGAAGAGGATGCTTCGGAAATATTTTTATTTTTCCCGAATTTATAGAATTAGCACACTTGTAGAAGGGAGAAACAAGTGTTGACCAGCACTGGCTAACATGTATGCAACATGCACTGAATGCAAGTGGCTAAAGAAGCAAGGTGCGTTGGGGATAAAAACAGTGATTTTGAGCTAATTGTCCTAGAAACTCTGTCTTTTTGGAGAAGTGATGCTTAGGCCTTTGTGAAGGGGTTATGACAAAGTGTCCCAGGATTTTGATTGATCTGGTTTGTAGGCCTATTGTGTTGATGCGACAAAATGGCCTGTAATAGGCTTGGATGGCTTTCTTTAGGATGTTGATGAAACATTCCATGTAAAAGGCATCTCCTAGGCCCTCGGTTTGGATGACCAATTGTTCAAAGGCTGTAATGTAGTCCTGGACTGTACCAGTTTGCCTTATCTTAGTGAGGAAACCGAGAAAGTGAGATTCCCGATCAAAATAGTCACAGATGTATTTTGAGAACATGTTCCAAGTTGAACAACGAAAACTTTAAAACGGGAAATGTAAACTCAAAATGAGAACTCTATCCAAAAAAACATAAAAAAACAACCTAAAAACGAAAAATGTTGATGCTAGAAAACCTTAAAATTTTGACAATTTTTCAACCATGACATTATGGAAAACTTTTGTGACTAAAAAAGCTTTAAAAATGAACACCTTAATGAAAGTGTGTCATTATACAAAGAATAATTTCTTTTTTAATTGCTTAAAATATGATGACTTTAAAAACTTAGCTTAAGACAACTTGACACATTGCAGAAAAAAAAAAAGCTTAAAAGTTAACAATTTTTCATGTTGTTTTATTTCTCTTCTTGTTTTTCGTCCTAGGATGTTAGTTTTTTTAGAGTTTTCCAAACATGTGTGTTTTAGTTTTTCTTTTCAATTTTTTTTTATAGTGAAATTTCTAATTTTTTTGCAAAATTAAA
>APFE031198537.1:0-20070 GCA_000404065.3 Pinus taeda
TAATAATATGAATATAAATATCAAAATTTGATAATTAATAACAACGGCCAAAGAAGCAGTAAAGAGGATGAGTTTCACAATTTGATTTATATTTGATTGATTTGATTTTCACAAATAGATTGATATTTGATTAATTTGATTTTTACAAATAAATTGATTTTACAAATGGTGTGGCACGGTAGGGTTAGAATACAATCAAGGGAAAATTGATTGAGCCTCAACTAGAAAATTTTCTTTTGAGCCTCAAAAACAAACTCGATGAAACCAATTTGCTACATTTGTCCTTCACATATGGGATATGAAAACTTCATCTTAGATCTCTCAGATTTATACGCCATTTCAACAGATTGTACAACAATAAGATTTGCACAATAAAATTTAAGGTGAACATGATTGTGAAATCAATCACAATTGTTGTGGTGGGTTGGAACAAATGAAAATATAAGGCCGGTGCATTTTTAGGTTACACAAAATGTTTTTAAGGTTGGAGTTGATCACATTAATTTGTACTACTTGTTTACATTTTGCCAGAAAATCTAAATGAGCAAATTGGTTATAAATTTTTTTTTAGTAAAAGGATGGTGGCTTGAAATTATGCTCGACAATAAACAATAATTAAAAAAAAATGAATCATTGTTATATTAAACATTTTCATAGATTATATTTTTTTAGCATTCCCTAAAATATAAAACAATTATTCTTTAATTATTTCTTAAAATATAAACAATAATATATAAAAAAAAAATGGTAAAAAAATTGTGTAAAAATTGTGTTTATGTTTTTTAATCTTTGTTATATGAAACTTTTCCATTGTTTGATCATTCATTATAATATGAAAGAAAAATATGTGATTTTTCATAATATTACATATTCATAAATTTTGTGAGATGAATAAAAAAAACCAATTGATCTATTATTTAAATTATGTTATTAAACTGTGACTCTTTACTGGTTTAAAAAATTGAATCCTAAATTTATTAATATAATTTTTTATTTGTATATTTTAATATTTAATTTTTAAGAAACTAATTTATTGTATTTTATTTAAATAATATTAAATTTAAGTTTATTAATACTTATAATTACATTAATAATATTAATTCCTTGAGCCTCAAAAACAAACTTGATGAAACCAATTTTGCTACATTCGTCCTTCACATATGGGATATGAAAACCTTCATCTTAGATCTCTCGGATTTATAGCAAAATTGGCAATGTGAAAATATAAGGCTGGTGCATTTTTAGGTTACACAAAATGCTTTTAAGGTTGGAGTTGATCACATTAATTTGTAATACTAGTTGGTTATAAATTTTACTTTATAGTAAAAGGGTGGTGGCTCGAAATTATGCTAGACAATAATTAAAATAAAATAATCATTGTTTTTTTAGAAGAAAAAAAATGCGGAATTCTATTATATTGGTATATTTGAATTACATAACAGGAAGTATAGAGTTGATTCAACAACTTAGAATGCAGAAATAACCTTCATAGTGCAGTAATAAAACTAAATCCATGGAGACTGTAGTCATGAGAATTCTGGAAATAAGGTAGTACGAAAGTAAGGCAATTCTTACATAACAGAAAGAGCTTGAGCGATAGAGTAAATAAAAAAACCGAGGAATGGTACATACCAGAGCCAGATGTATGGAAGAGAGAGTTATGTACCCAGAAGATCGAAATCCTGAATATGGTACCTTAGTTCCCCCACTGCAATTGCCATTTCCCATTTACCAACTTGTGATTGAAGTCCTTTCTTTGATAGTTCATCTGCCTGTGTATGTTGGGACCTGTTCACATGTTTTATTGCAAAATCCTTTTTTGATGACCATGGGATTCTATTCTGTTCATCCATCCAGACAGATAGTGATTTTCTATGGAAAGCTTGGCATTAACATGATCCATAATGATTTTGGAATCGCCATAGATCTGCAAGGACTCAATATTTAAGAAGATACTTATTTGAAGAAGTCATGTTAGTGCCATAGCTTCCGCCTTGTTGTTTGATCCTTCACCCCCATTCCAATATAGGGCAATATATTAACCTCAACTTCGATGCATTAGACAACTTCAACTCAATATCCTTGACATTGGTCAATTCTTTCTTCAACGAGTGAACCTCTTCATTAGCCTTACTTGCCATTGCAAATGCTTATTTGGCTTTAGATTCCCATTTTGCAGCAATAGCTTCCTCTTCATCCTCAACCATTTAACGTGATGCATATGCCGAATCGAGAGCCTTTTTCAAAAAAAATATATCTGCAGACAATTCCTCTACTTTTTTGGCATTGTCCTTTGAAGCATTGACTGTGTCCATGACCTGTTTAGCTGTGATGTCCTTACAATCCATCTCAATGGAGATGTTTTTCTCGACCCATTGAAGCTCTTGATGTGCAGATTGCAAGGAAACTGCATCAAAAGCATGTTGTCTCTACACAACTTCAAGTTCAGACTGTCGGCCTTGATCCCTCTTCTGAGCAGCCTCAATTGTGTCCTACTCAAGCTCATCGGTCTACAACTTCTCACTCTTACATTTCTTTAGTGCTCTCTTCTGAACCACATGAGACTCACTCAATCTCACATTGGCTTCATCTAATGCCCTCTTATAAAGAAGTTGATCAGTGCTATTACTTGGTTGAAGTTTATGAGATTCATTGAAATATTATCTCAATAATTAATAAAAAAATATAGTCTTACGCACCCTAAATCAACTTCAATTTATAAACATTAGAATTTCATTTTTGCTACATCTCTCCATCTTATTTATATGGTTTCTCAATTTATGCCACATCTTTCCATCTTATTTAGATGGTTTCTTAATTTATGCCACACCTCTCCATCCTATTTAGATTGTTTCTCGATTTATGCCTTACGGCGTTTACTTTGCAACATTTGGTGCAAATGCTAGTCTAACACTATTACATAATGCATTTTTTTAAAGCATTAGATTGAGGTGAAATAGAAATTTTGTCTTGACCTACATTTTTCCCTTTTTCTTAAAAATAATGAGTAAGATAGAAAAATGAATAAGTGGTATGATCATGCTGATTCTTGGCTCACCATGTCTTTCGATTCCCTAAGGGCCATAAAATTCCTTGTCCTATACAAGGTTATAAAAAATTCCTCATGGTGCAATAATTTCAAGCTCATCCAAAAATGCAAGGCCATGCTGGAGAGAACTTCTAAATCATAACATCCTTTCAAGAAACAAGAATAGTGATCCAGGTGGATATCAAAGGCCACTTGCCTATTCCACCTTGACCTTTAGTCGATTTCATCAGTTTCCTTGTTTATAGCACAATTTACTACTTTTAGTATTTTTTGGGTCTTGAACTTCCAGAGTTGCTTTAACCCCCTCAATGAGGTTTTTTTTACATCCATAGTAGGTCGCCAATCTTCCACTACTTTGATATATATTTCTAACAAGGTATCATACACACCAAACAAAGAACATATGGCCAAGTTATGATCTTGGGAAGTTGGTTGCCCAACTAACCCTAACAGGGCCCACATACTCTTGGCGTTCTATCTCCTAGGGTTAGGCTTCTGGTTTTTTAGGGTTTCCATTTGATGTTCAATAATAAAAAGGCCCTTGAGCCTCATTGTAACACAGTTCAGAGACATCTAGCGACCACATCACTTCTTAGAGATAAGATACCATTGCCCGAGCTAGTTTATTTCCATTGTGTATGTAGGAATATTTCAGTTCTTTGATATTAATGAATGAGAATTTATTTCTCCCTCATCTCTATGTTTACATTTATATCTATATCCTATTGCATTCCTACATAAGTTTGGATCACTGGTATCAGAGTAGTTTACTCTTTCTCCCTTTTTACTTTGCATGTCCCAAACAAGGTTGGGGTATAAGGAGCTAGGGCTTGAACTGATTAAACCTTTGGAAGACCAGCCTCACAAAAACTGAGGGCCTCCCATGGCAAAAGAAAAAAATACGAGGAAGCAACATATCCTTTCAAAATATTTCTTAAAGAAGCCCTCGAGTGAAAAAGGAATGTAATGATGGAAAACTTTACCCAGATCCTTCGATGACTACCCACAGACGAGGCATATTCATCTAGTACTCACTCTGGAGGTGCTACTCCCTTTAGGGTACAATTAAACTATTACATCCCCATATTTGAATTCCATGTAGATTTAAATTTCATAGATAGATGGCTAAATCTATTAGAAGGATATTTTTCAGCTCATGATTTTTCCAATAAGGAAAATATTACTTTTACACTCCTCAAAGTTTCCCCCCAAATTAAGGACTATTGGGAAACCTTCTGTTAGAAGAAGGATGAAGGGGAACCCCTACTATTTTCAGCCACACCCACTTGGAATTCCTTCTAAGAAGACATCAAGGAGAAATATTTCATTTTTGGGAGCTATGAAGATAAATACATAAAGTGGACCACGTTGTGGTAGTGAAGGGACCAATATGTTTTAGAGTTCACAAATATCTTTCATATGCTTAGCACAAAGTTGGGTATCAAGGATTTTGAGCAGCATTTGGTACTCAAGTACTTCGATTTCTTGCACAAGTACACCCATAACGAGATGGAGTTCATGGATATGTCCTCTCTTGGCACCACATATTGATACACTGTCAAGATTGAGCACAAATTTAAACAAAAGAAGTGAGATTTTGGATTTACAAATTCAAAGCAAGAGAAAGGAATCCCAAAATCACAGAACAAAGGAGAAATCCAAGGTGGGGTGATCCAGGACAACCCATTAAAGAAACAAGCAAAGAATAACACCATGAAGACAAAGAAGGACACAAGAAAATTGTGTGAGTTCCATAAGAGAACCACTCACAACAGAATTGAGTGTTAGGTCAAGTAGTTACTGATGGTTGAGCTTAAAACTTTAGAGTTAGATGCATGTTTTGACACAGAGTCAATACCTGAAAAGGGTAATGACAAATGGAATCATATTGTTGTTATAGATGTTAATGCCATTGTTTCCATTTCCAAGGTCCAATAGATTGATCCTGAAGATCTGAAGGAGGGGCAGCATCTCTTCCAATCATAGATGTGGTGAAGGTTTCTCTTATGTGGTTTTATTATTGATAGCGTGAGTGAAAATAACTTTATTTCAGCAATGGTCAAGAAGTCGTTGGACCTGCTGACCACCCCACACCTACAACCATATACCATCATGTGGCTTCACCAAGGACGAGATCTTCATGTCAAGTAACAACGTCACCTTCCCTATAGCATCAAGCCCTTCAAAGATGAGGTACTATGTGATGTTTTTCCTCTTGAATTTTGTGATGTATTATTGGGCCAAACATACTTGTGGAAGCATTATATGGTGTATCAGTCTAAGCCTTGCACTATGACTATTACTTTGGGAAATAATTTTTATAAGATACCATAGGTATAACTTCCTACTGCCTTCTCTTTGATCTCTGTGAAGAAACGCAGTAAGATCATTTCCAAGAACAAGAAATTTGTCTTCCTTATGACTCACCCTCAGGGAAAGAAGAATATTGTGGACACATCCATGACCTACAATCAACGCTCCTCTGCATGGCACCAATGGATGGACAGGGTCATGTAGGTGTATAAGGACATCTTTACCTCACCCATAGGGGTACCCCTGCAATGTCAGGTCAAGAACGCCAGCAATTTTACCCCAGGCACAATACTACCCAATGGAACAATCTACTACTGCTTAGTTTTAGAGAATGATGAAATCAAGAGGTATGTTTAGGAGATTTTTCAAGAAGGGAACATTATGCCAAGTTCATCACCGTGTGGGAGACCAATCATGCTGGTATGGAAAAAGGACAAAACTTGGAGGCTTTATATTGACTATCGAGTGTCCAATAAGATCATTGCACAAAATAGGTATCCAATCCCACAAATTGATGACCTTATAGATGAGATCATGGGGCCCAAGTATTTCAGCAAGATTGAATTGAAGTCTGGTTATCACCAGGTACCAAGCAAACCCTCTGATGTGTGGAAGATTACCTTCAAATCTAAGGAGTGAATTTTTGGATGCTTTGTCATGCCTTTCGATTTGACGAATTCCCTTGCAACCTTCATGAGGATAATGAAAAACGTCTTGAAACCCTTCACCAAATCATTCATGGTAGTGTATTTGGATGACATCCTAATATTAAACCAAAGTTGGGAAGAACACCTACACCATATTCAATAGGTCCTCCAAACTCTGCGACAACACAATTTGTGTGCTAATTTTGAGAAATGAAATTTTGGCATGACACAATTGCAATATATGGAGTGCATCATTAATGTTCAAGGTGTGAATGTTGACCCAGAAAAGATACAAGTTATTCAAGATTGGCCAGCCCCAACCACTCTTACAGAACTTCACAACTTTCTGGGTCTTGCCAATTTCTATTGTGGGTTCATGTTGGGTTTCTCCAATATCACTTGACCTTTAAGTCAAGTCACCAAAGGAGAAGTGAAAGCACAATGATTTTGGTTTGTATCCCAACAAAAGGAATTTTTTGTGTTGAATCATCCCCTCTACTCTGCACTGATGCTCACATTACTAGACCCACAACAACTATTTGATATTGAGACAGATGCCTTTGACTATGCTATTGACGCAGTTCTTACTCAGTAGGGGAATCCAATGGCATATCACAGTGAGACACTTTCCGACATAGTCTAAAAGTATCCCACCTATGACAAATAGATGTATTCCATTGTGAAGGATTTCTGAAAGTGGACCTATTACATTATCGGGAAGGAAATGGTCATCCACACAAATCAATGACCATTGTAGTTCATACAGACACCAGGAAGGTTGCATAACAATCACCATCAGAAGTGGTCCACATACTTCCAACAACTCCATTTGAACATGAAGTACAAGAAGGGAAGCACCAATAATTGTTCATACTACCTCATCCAACTGCTGGTAATGATGTTGACCACTGTGCTCGACTCTTGTGGACATGAGACTTTAGAATAGCCACAAATTTACAAGAGTGATCCAAAATTTGACAACACATATCAGATGCTCCTAGAAGGTAAGAAAGTTCCATACTTTCACTTTAAGAAAATGCTATTATGCCACCTGGGATACCTATGTGTTTATTAAAGTGAGTTTGCCAAGATAATTTGGGAAGCACACTGCAGTTGATTCACTAGATACTTTTTGGTAGAAAATACACTAGTAGTGTTGCAGAAGTATTTTATTGGCACCAGTTGCCACAATGGAAGCCATCCGGATGTTTCTCTCTTATACATGTTTAAGAAAAATAAAAGTCTACCAAATGGATGTTAAGTCAACATTTTTGAATGCAGAAATTAAAAGACTAAGGAAGATCTTGAAAAGATGGTTTCAAGAAGATCTTTCTCAAAAGCAAGAAGAACTTTATGGAACTCGTGATGAGATCAACAAACTCAAGGGATTGAAAAAAGAATAATTACAAGATAAGACATATGAAGAACTAAAAATGAAGGAAATTAAAGATGGTAAAGCCCCAGTTGATGAAGGTACAAGCTCCAAAGCTTCACAGGATGATTCTAAGAAGGAAGTTGATCAAAGTGAAAATCCAAAGAAGAATGTTGCAACTCCAAAGAACAAGGCCAAAGAAATCAAGAACAAAGGACCACAAGAAACTATAACACGCCTCCAAAAAAGAATGAAAAATCTTCGAGGTATGTTCGTTTAATTAATTGTTATTTCTTTTTATGTGCTAACTATGGACATATGGCTAGGGATTGTGAAGCATTTGACAAGTACAATCATTATCTATAAAACCCTAGAAGCAAGTTTGCAGGATCACAAGAGAGGTTCCATGATGATTTTGTCAGAAGAGAATACATGCTATATGGGCCAAATATTGAATCTTTCAAATTCCATAACTATGGCCATAGCTCTCGTGGTTGCAGATATCAAATAGAATCGCCTATGGACAAAATTGAATGCTTCAAGTGTCATAACTATGGGCACATGGCTTGAGATTGCAGGAATAAGAAGGTCTAGAAAAGGAAACAGGTATAAGAAGACAAAGCAGATAACAAGGTTTCAGCAATTATGATTTCAAGATTTGTAAATGCAAAAGGTCATGAGCAATTAGCAGTTGCTTCAGATAATGACTCAAGTCAAGATGGCGTGTTAGGTGACTCACTCTTTTGAATAATCTGGCTTGTTGACTCCTTAATGTTTGTACAAGAGGATTCTATGCAGTAGTATATGGCACAAGTCTACGATTGACACGAAGGTAGTTTGAAAAAGATGGTAGTTTCGTTAAAGGTTCATGGGGGGAAAACATTTGAAGGATTACAAGTTTCATGCTGAATCTATCAGAAAAAGAAGACTATGTTTGCAGGTTAAAGAAGGCTCTGTATGGTCTCAAGAAGGCTCCTAGAGCATGGTATGCTCATCTCTATGGATATCTACATCAACAAGGGTTCAAGAAAGGTATTGCTAATAGAAATCTTTACATACAAATAGATAAAGATAATTTAACAATCGCTAAGGTATATGTGCATGATATAATCTTTGGTAGCAATGATGATCGACTGAGTAAGAACTTTGCAACAAAGATGCAAAGTGAGTTTGAGATGTTTTTACTGGGTGAGTTGACATACTTCTTAGGGCTTCAAAAATCTCAGCAAGAGAAAGTAATATTTACATGTCAAGCTAATTACATCAAGGAAATGTTGAAGAAATTTAAAATGGAATATTGCAAACCCATCCTTACTCCAATGGTAACAGGTCGAAAATTGAGCATAAATGATGCATCTAAGGATGTGGATCAGGGTTTGTACATATATATGATTGGTAGTCTTCTATATGTAACAACCTCCCAACCAGATGTTATGCAAGCAGTTGGACAAGTAGCAAGATTCTAGGTAGCACTAAAAGAATCACTATTATTATCATCAAAAGAATTATTTGATATCTAAAGGGCACAACAGAATATGGCTTGTGGTATCCCAAGGGCAACAATCTCATTATTCAAGCCTTTACAAATGTAGATTGGGCGGGAAGTGTTGATGATCATAAGAGTACTAGTTAAGTAGCATTATATCTAGGTGGTTGTCTCATATCATGGTTGAGAAAAACACAAACCTCAATCTCGTTATCCATAGCAGAAGTAGAATATTTCTCCACAATAGTTTGTTGTACTCAAGTTCTCTGAATGAAGAAAAATTTTCAAGATCTTCAGGTCAATTTTGTTGAACCTATTCCCATATTTTGCGATAACACCAGTGCCATCAGTATTTCCAAGAATCCTATGATGTATTCCAAAACGAATCACATTCCAATAAAATATCATTTTGTTAGAGAACAAGTTGCTGAAAATAATATCAAGCTTGAATATGTTGGTATAAAAGAAAAAATCATTGATATCTTCACTAATCCTTTACTTCATGAAGCATTTGAATATCTTCACAAGAAGATTTGGATTCTCCCAGGTTCTCATTAGAGTTTCCTTATTCAGAAAATAAAGGGGGATTGGAAGTTTGTATAGGTCCACAGGATGGTTGTGTGTCAAGGGGAGTTACCCTTTGCCATTGATGTCAAACAGGGAGAGAAGGTAGTAGGAAGAGGTGCCCTAATCACAGGGGGAGTACTTTTGTTGTCATCAATACCAAAGGGGGAGATTGTTGATCTAAAGATGATCTAAGGTTGTCATTGATGTCAACCCAAGCACCACCAAGGGCTACCCTAATCTTGCAACGAAATTTTGACTTGAAAAATTACTCTATTTTGAGACAATGATCTTCTATATGGATTCTATTCGTCTATATGTTTTCTTTGATATATGTCGGGCCAAGTAATTCTTAACGTTTTGAGAGATATTCATGTTTGAGGTTAGTAACCCCAGTTAGTGGGCTAAAACCCTATGGGGTTGTGGCATGGAACTCATAATTGGTTTTGGTCATTGAATAGTCATTAATTAATAATTTTTTAAGCTCCTAAAATCCCTCCAACATTCTTTATAAAAGCCCCTCTCAACTCTATAAAAAGAAATCTCATATATCCTCCAAAATATGTCATCGTGGAATTTTCACTATAACTTCATTTTTGCAATGTCTTAGATTCTAAAATGAAAACACATTTGATTCGCAATCCTTATGAACATCGTGACCAAATTTTATATCTTGGTTCACTATACTTTTGGATATATGATATGTGGAAGTTACGGTTTTTGCAGGCTGCTACATTTTCTCTCTCTCTAAGAAGAGGATTGGAATTATGTAAAAAATTGTAGATATTGCATGGACTATAGTGTTTGGTGTATTACAGAGTCGAAAGAGGAAACAATGACACGTCACACGTCGTACAAGTTTGCTATACTAAAGTAGTCCATAATTAGGTAATTGTGAGAGTTTGGGCATAACATTGCCTTGAAGAGTCCAAATCGGGTTAGACTTATGGCATGGAAAGAAGACTCAGAGGACTTCTTCAGGACCAAAGATCACATGTTGGGGATCTGAAATTGTAGAGATAAATCAGATTAAATATAATTCTCCTATAAGGCAAGAAAAACTAGATCAAGTGTTGTCAAGGTGTGCAAAGGAGCAGAATTTTTAGGGTAGCAAAGAGCAAGGTGCAATAGAGGTAAGATACAGATATAAGTATCTTCTTTATATGCATTTTCATTTCTTATTTTCATTAGTTTCTTTGTATTCTAATTTATTTTTTTTGTTTAACACTAACATATGCTCTGTAGGATCACGTAAGTTTTGCTATTATCATGTCATGGATATTTCCTTGAAGACTTTTTGCAGGTATTATATATCCATCAAGAGAAGACTCAATGCATAATCTAATGTTCTGAAGAATGAGAAAGGGTAGCATGACAAGAGAAACAATCAAGGTGCAAAACAACAACAAGAATTTCACCACATGAAGTCTTCAAGTGGGTAGCAGTGCATACAGACATTGTAAAAGTATCATTGTGGAGAGTCATTGTAGAAGCATATTTGTAAAAGTTGTACAAGTGTCTATCTTCCAAGAGTTGAAGAGGCAGTGTTGGGAGATATAGGATCATCATTAGGTGGTTGTGTCATAGTTGGGGTTATGGTCTAGTGTATCCTCTTCTTCTACATCATTCTATATCATTGTAAAGTGGACCATTTTCCCTGGTACGAGAGTCCATTATTCTTTTATTCTTCTATATAGTGGTAGGGTGGTGCTAGGCTGGTGCATGAAGTCACCAATAGGTTCAAACCTGTGAAAAATTTAGGGTGGTAAGGTGGTGATAGGGTGAGTTGTAGCTCATTGGGTGTTGGGGCATCCATTCAGTTGACTACTAAAGAATCTTGGGTGTTGGAGCATCCATCCAGTGGGAGTTGGAGAAGAATGCTTTTCTATATTCCAGGAAGTTGGAGCTTTCTTTTCAATTGGAGTTGAGGATTAAATAATTATTAGAAAGGCATTCCTTTCCAGCTCCCACTAGATGGACACTCCAATTCTCGAGATTATTTAGTAGTCAACTAAACAGATGCCCCAACACCCAATGAGCTACAAATCACCGTAGAACCACCCTTCCACCCTAAATTTTTCACATGCTTGAACCTATTGGTGACTTCATGCACCAGCCTAGCACCACCCTACCACCCTATAGGAGACTAAAATAAGAATGGAATCCCATACCAGGGAAAATAGTCCACTTTACAATGATATAGAATGATGTATAAGAAAAAGACACACTAGACCATAACCCTAACTATGACACAACCACCTAATGATGATCCTAGACCTCCCGACACTGCCTATTCAACTCTTGGAAGATAAACACTGGTATCAGAGCTTGGT
Organism: Pinus taeda; assembly: GCA_000404065.3. Classification (NCBI taxonomy): domain Eukaryota; kingdom Viridiplantae; phylum Streptophyta; class Pinopsida; order Pinales; family Pinaceae; genus Pinus; species Pinus taeda. Next base: position 11,765 of record APFE031198537.1, read on the forward strand.
TCCTTCAGTAACAACTTAACCACTGGAAGTCATTTTTTAGAGCATAGAGATGGGAAATTCAAAGAAGTGGGTTACAAGGATTTCAAAGGAAGGTGCAGGTACAACAAAATTTTAAGAAAGTGAGTATTGTGTACCAACCCCTGATTTTGATGCAAATAATTACTAGACATGGGAATTCGGGATGGAAGTATATTTGCAGGCACATGAGGTATGGGAATCAATTGTTTCTATAGACACGTCTACCATGAAGCTAAAAGGTACAATTTGAAGGCCATGAATGTAATTTTGAATGTTTTTCCAAATTTTATGAAAACAAAAGTTGGTCAACTTTCAATAGCTAAAGCTCTTTGGGAAAAGCTTCATAATCTCTATTCAACAAAGAAATCAGGTCAAGATGTTATTGAAAACTCGGATCCTTCTAAGTATGATGAAGAAGGGTTGACCATAGAAGAATTTTACAAGGAGGAAATCAAGCTTATAAAATATCTCAAGGCTGAGAAGATCCATTCCAATACTCGTGAAGAACAAGTTCAAGGTCTCAAAATTGAAGTTGAAGAACACAAATGTATTGAAGAACAAATTCAAGGTCTCAAAATTGAAGTTGAAGAACACAAATGTATTGAAGAACAAATTCAAGGTCTCAAAATTGAAGTTGAAGAACACAAATGTATTGAAGAGTCACTTCAAAAGAAGTTGGAAGAAATCAATAATACACCGACATGAGACCTCAAGAGAGAATTCCAATAGAAGCAACACAAGTACTCCTCCTGTGATTAGGGCACCTCTTCCTACTGTGTTCTCTCCCCCTTTGACATCAATGGAAACCTCATATCATCTTTAGATCAACAGAAGCAAGCCTTATATACTCCTCTTCCTATTGATAACCAACCCTTGGAATCCATCCCCATGGATTATATATTGGGCCTTACTTCTACCAAGCATCGCAACAACTATATTTTCATGGTCGTTGACAAATTATCCAAGATGTCCATTCTAGCAGCCTGCAATAATGGTATCACAATAGAAGGCACTCCAAAACTCTTTTTTGAATGAGTGTGGGTACACTTTGGGATCCCACAATCCATTATCTTAGATGGGGACAACAAGTTCCTAAGTGCATTATGGTCAAGCCTCTGGTAATTGTTAGATACCAAGTTCAATAAGTCCACGACCTTCCACCCCAAAACTGATGGTGAAACAAAGGTCATCAATAGGAATATTGTACACATCCTATGTATGTACAGCTCGAAGCATCCATTCACATGCGAAAAAATCCTCCCCTAATTCTAGAAGAACTACAACAAATATCTCCACAACTCAACTAGCAATAGCCCCTGTCAGGTGGGACCGGGATTTTAGCCATTACGTCCCATTGATGTTGCCATACCACTTACATCTACTCAGGAAGATTCATATCATATCCAGTACAAAGCCAACAAAGAAAAGAACTTCATTGAGTGAATTTAACACATTCACCATCTAGTCCATGACATATTGGATAGAGCAAATGATAAGTATGAAAAATGTCACAACTAGCATCGGGTGCCACACAATTTTTAGGTGGGTGACAAATTTTGGTTACATTTGCAGAAGGAGAACCTAACTAGAGCCTACCACAAGCTTCATCCACTTTGATATGGGACTTACACCATCACTAAGTCTATAAGGGAAAATGATTTCGAGCTAAAAATTCTACCATTCCTTGAACTACACTCAATATTTAATGTGCACCGGTTGCGGCCGTACTTTCCCCCATTGTTGGACACATCATATATTGTTGAGCAGTTGATACCAACAGAGCTCAACCAGAGTTGCATCCAACAAGACACAATTGATAGGATCATGGACATGTATATCAAGAACACTTTCCAATAGAGGATCCATCTATATATAGTTGTCAAATTTGGTCAACTCCTTCACTAGGGAAAGTGGCTCACCAGGGACCAAGTTCAATAAAAATTACCTCACCTCATAGAGGATTTGAATGCAATGGGAACCATTTTTTCCTAAGGGGGGAGGACTAATCTATGTGGTTATTGGTGGCCAATCTCTTATTCCACCTAAACCTCTAGTCAGTTTCATTATTTTCCTTGTTTATAGCACAATTTACTATTTCTAGGAGTTTTTTGGGTTGTGAACTTCATGAGCTATTTTGACCCCCTAAAGGGAACATTTTTAGGTCAGTAGAAGGCCCAAACATGCTTTCTACAAATATTGTAGTATTTAGAGAGATCTTTCTAATGCGCTATCGTACACACCAAACGAAGATCATATGACCAAGTTACAACCTTGGGAATCTGGTTGCCAAAGTAACCCTAATGCGGCCCACAAACTCATGGCGTTCCATCTCCTAGGGATAGGTTTTTCGTTTTTTATGGTTTTTCTTTGATGTTAAATAATAAAAAGTCTCTTGAGCATCTCTTTTCAATGATAAGCTACCATCACCCAAACTAGTTGATTTCCATTCTATAAGCATATTTCAATTCTTTGATATTAATGAAATGAGAATTTATTTATGTTGCATCTATGCCTTTATGTTTATATCTATATTTTGTTGCATTCCCGCATAAGTCATAATCAAACAATAGATGAAAGGCCCTTCTATCACCCCTATCATTGAGAAAATTGTTTTCTTCAACCTTGCTGACAGAAACATCATACTACAATCCCTAATTGTGGCTTGTGATTCCATTTTCTTGAAAATGGTGGAACATGCCCTCGATTTCATACATAAATTGATATCCTATGGTCACATTAGGGGTGAACATGATGTCTATTTGAGCCCACGGAATTGATCTACAAGTGCCATAGTTTGGGAGACAAGAATATTGAGGTCCCAATTCTCAAAACCCTACTTTCTAGGGTTGCATCAATAAGCTTAAAAATTCATGTATAATTCCTATTGTAGTGTATGTAGACCTCCTATAATGTTTACTTGGGAAAAAAGAACCTGTTTAATCAGAACAAACCTGGGTTTTCCACCTTGAATTGAGTACAAAAATTGATAGCCTACAATCAAATTAGGGGTGAGACTATTATGTATTTGACTAAATTATTCTGGAATAATAGGAAAATCTACAGGAAGTAGTTGTTCGATCAAACAATTGTTCTTTTATTATTATTTAAAGATCCAAAGTAAAATATGGATCATTTTTATGGACCAAGGAGAAATGATCTATTTTTTTTAGGGCTTATCAATAATCTGGAACCTATTATGTGCATTATGAATAGAAACAATGACTAGTGTAGTCCAAATTCTTACAAAGAATCTTCTTGATAATGAAAGGAAAATATTTAAATCCACCCTATGCAAAAATTTCTTAATTCCTGCCCCAAGTATGGCTAGTCCTTTTAATTATCATGCTCATATCAAGGGTTTGACTCTTACTTGCTTCTTTTTAGAATTCTACCAATCTGTTCTTCTCTTCTTCTTTTTTTGTTGTTGTAAAACTTCATTATCAAGGAACTTTTAAGTGCATGTTGTTCATCTTCAAACAATTTTTGGTTAGGTGCATTCCTAAGGAATTTATCGATTCTTCCATTGAGTAGTTTATGCCCTATATTTCTTCTTTTGATTCTGAACCATTGAAGGTTCTCTATGTATGTATAATTTCATTCTATTGTTTGTAATAAACTACTTCCTAGTGTAAAATACCATCAATGAGATGCAATAGTTTAGGGTAAATATCTCATATTTTTTAGTAGAAATGTTGTTGTTCTCTTGTTGAAAATAATTGTCTTCCCTCTTAAGTGTATTTTTAGAGGTATTAGTATCTAATAAAATTAGCACATAGAGGTATTAAGACCCTCAAGATACATAGTCCCAAGTGATGAATCATCCATGGATTGTGCAACCTCATGGTTTTCAATACTTCTCAGCTCTACACTAATTAGGGTTTTGTTAATGGCAGAAGTCTATCATTTTGCATGGCTTCTTCTCAATCTTAGCATGCCATTTAATTTTTCCCTTTCCATGTGAGTGGAATTTTTTTTTTTTGATGCTAGTAGATAATTATGTATTGTACACCATAGAAAATCCAAATTTTTTCAACTCCTCATTTTTTAGAGCGCAGGGAGAAACGTAGTACCTTGTGATAGAATCCATTCTTTGGGGTTCTATTTTATAATTTTGTTTACAAGAACTAGAAGAGTTCTAGTGCATATATTTTTCTATATGGTTTAATGTTATACTAGATTATCTCAGCTTGTTGAATTGAAAATTTAAAACCACTCTCACAAATTATGCTTTGTTTTTAATAAATTTGTGTTTCTTCCTTTATCTTCATCAATTTTCCTTTCTGTTTCTATCATCACAGGGTTACAATGAGTCAAACTAACTACTTATTTATGAAATAATTCATTCAAGGCACTATTTTGTAGTTTTAGTTTAAGTAGTTGTGGTAATATATATTGCATAATTTTGACTTGCAAGTTGGTCTTAGCTCAATCCACATTCGTGGTGTATCAATCATCTAATGTATGTCGATGGAATTATCCATGTATTTATGCTTGATAAAGTTATATTACAAACAAATTATCACCATGAGATCGAATCATATCTTTTGAGATGGGCCAATTCGGTCTTCTACGAATTCATCAAATGAAGCACCTCAACTTCGATGTTGATATTGTACATTGTGAATGGGGAAACAGATGGAGATTGGGATACCAAGGGCACAAATTGAAGCATATAATGAACACAAAGGAAAGGCTATTCACTTTGTTCACAATCAGACTACAATTGGGGTCACAAACAATTTGGAAAATATAAGGAAGGTGCTCGGTGAGGTTTTCATAGAATTCAAAAAAAAACCTCTGGACAAGGATTGTATCCTCCAACCTTCTTAGGAAATTTAATTAATTTACTTGCAAAAATATGGCACCCCTTTCATCCAAGTCAAACACCATTCTACCCTAACTGAAGTATACAAAATTTTCCATCAATGGAGAGTTTGTAGATTCAGTTTCAAGTATATGTGAAATCAATTATGTTTATCATGCATTGAATCAAATTAAAAACTTGACATGTTTAATTTTTTATGTCATACTTCTTCATGGACTTAAGTTTTGAGTTTCATTATTTGCATTTTCAATTGAATTATTTACTAATTATTTTTATTAATGTTGCAAGAAAAAAAATTGAGACAAATGATCCTTAAACAAACGAAGTGATAAAACGTGTATTAGAGGCTCAAAAAGAAGAAGTGGATTTGGTTGTAAAAGTAGCTAGTGTTGCCTTCAATTTATGAGCCTCATAAATGGGTAATTATGATGCCATGTGGTCTAACATGTGTTTAATGCAGATTATTTATGAATTTTGAGGTCAAAGTCAAGGATCCAGTGGACAAATGGAAGCAATAACTTGAAGTGGACAAAGGAGAGGACTTATACAAGGGAATACCCCTCATTTATTACTCCTCACTTTGAATTCTTCTTCATTCAGCTCGGAGTACAAGCAGCGAAGTCATGCACTAGAAGGAAACCGAGCAAGTGGAGGATGACCGATGATTATCTTGAGTTTTGGGAGCCAAGCCTCCTTGATTTTAAGGAAGTTGTTGGTAGCTTCATTTGTATAAGTAGATAGGCCTAGGGCCTCACTAGGTTCAGATTTTCATTGTACTTTTGCTTATGTAAACTCTGCTCAACTTCGAGCTTATTATTTTTGTGACAGTTCATGTAATCTTGTTATTGTTTTGGAAATAAAGATGGAATTCTTTTTGAGTTAGCACTGACTTACCTCAGAGAACTGAAGCTCTTAAGTTAGGGCCCAATCCAAGTAGCCAAGCTCCTCTTTACTTGTATTTCTATGTCTTATTTCAGTTTGTAGATTAGGTTGTTGTTAGATGTATTTCTTTTATGGTTAAGAATTGGTTTCTTTTGATGATTCAATAGTTTTCTTCCATTTGTGCTTTCTATAGCAGGTTAAGAAATGATAAAGAAAAGATTTAAAAGGCTACAAATAGTTCCTTGGCCTCTCTTCCTCCCTTTGAGACCATGATTTGAGGCAAAGACCATCTTGCTACCCCAAAAACACAAATTTTCCTCATTCATAGGGCTTCTAGTATTTGCAGCATTTTAGTTGGATAATAATCTAGTTTTTCTTTGCTTCATAACTTCTTCATCATGCTCAATTATTTATTTACAATAGTCTCCTTTCACGCTTTTATTTCTTGCATAATTTCTCAGCATTTCCTTTCATAAATCATAGTTTAGAGTAGTTTGATGCAAAACTTTGTTTTTCTAGATGCACCCATTTCATTGCTTATTTGATCTTATTGGTTGACTATCAATTCTTTTGTAGTAGCTCTCTTCTAGAAGTTGTCCAGCCTATCACCCATTCCATCCTCCATCTGATCCATGCCCTACAAGTCGCCCAAGTTTCCCCTCAATTCTGCCTTAGTTCCCTGCATCTTCCATAGAATTGCTTCCTCTTTACTTAAGCAAATCCAATCATATTTCTCTCTCATGATGATTCTTGGTAGATCCTAGGTGCCCTAACACCTCATTTCAACCTTCATCCACCTCTTCCACCCACTCTCACACCCTCAAAATAGTGAAAATTGCTTTTGGACTCCTCCTGTAGGCTTCTTGTAGAACATTGTTTTTCCTCCTGTAGATTTCCTATGTCCTCCTGAAGATTTTCCGATAGGCTTTCTTTTGAAGTCCGAATGTGGGAAAAGCCTCCAGAAGGCCACCTGAGACCTCCTAGGACCCATCCACACCATCTTACATCCTCTCAAGTCCCAAAAGCACCCTCCAACACAACCTATTCGCTACTACATTCACAAATAATAAATTACATGCATGTAAAATTCACATAAAAATCCAAAAAGATGTCTTTTACTTATTTACTTCCAAAAATAGTTTGGTTAAATGTTGTGTACTTCCTTGAGTAGGTAATGGAATTCCTTTCATGGTTTTCATAGTGCTTTATGCAAAAGTAGGATTAGTTGGTTAATTAGGATTTACTTGGTTTTCTTTACATTTCAGTCTTTCTCCTTTTTGCAGTTAGAGTAGTATTTGTAAAGTAGTCTTTCTCTCCTTTCATCACATATATAGCTTCCTCTGGAATCCATAAAAGTTGGCTTGAGCTCCTAGTGATCTTGTGTCGGCTAACCAAGTGACAACCTGTAGTAAGAACTAGCACTTGATCATACAACACTGTCGCTTCCAAGTTTGTTACGAACTACCGAGTTGATAAGAGTAAAGTAGGTAGCCTAGTGGTTGCAACATTATTACTGCAATACTGGTGCTCACCATTTTTTGTCATCGGTGTCGGGGAAGTGTCAGATATTATGTGATTACTTCTTTCTTCTATTTTCTATTGCAACATTCTTCTAGAGTTTATTTTAGCAAAAGTAGACTAGTCATTTCTCTTCTTTCATGTTCTACATTTCCTTGCTTTCCTCTTCAATTCTGCATATTTCATTTCAGAAAAAGTAGACTAGTCATTCATTTTCCTTTAGTTCTGCATTTCCTTGCTTTCCTCTTCAATTCTGCAAATTTCATTTCAGCAAGTTCATTTCAGCTAGTTGTAATTTTTTTCAATCAATTTCAGTTTTGCAAGTACTATCAGTGTGGAGAAAAAATAAAAACCAACCAAAAAATATTTCCTTTCATGCCTCGTAGGAATAGAGATAACTTAGGAAAAAAATTTCCCAACACCCCCACTACTTCACACAGCCAACCTTCTCTCTTCTTCGGTGGTTGCAATCAAGAAGAACCCTTAGGTGAATATTCAAACATATTTGAAGAACCTGTAGGGGAAGAAGAAGAAGAAAACTTTCCCTTAGAGCCAATGGCTGAACACAAAAATGCTAGGGGGAATGGAGAAAGAATAGAGGGTACCTTTCCCATTAGGGAGACCAATGGGGACACCAAAATGAAGAATATAAGCCCTTCCGCCCTATCTCATTTCCATGGTATGCCTACAGAAGATCTGATCCAGGTGGATATTGGTGGCCACCTGCCAAGTCCACCTGGACCCCCACAATTGTCTTTCTCAGCATTTTTAGTTTCCTTAATTGTAGCACAACTTACTATTTTTAGCAGTTTTTCGGGTCCTGAACTTCCGGAGCCGTTTTGAGGCCCTAAACGACGTTTTTTGGGGAATCCGGGGGCAACATGGATCCATGCAATGGACCGATGTTGCCTATTCCAACAATGGTAGTTCTCGGATAGATCTTTCTAACGAGCTATCATACACATCAAATGGAGATCGTATGCCAAAGTTACGACCCCGGGAAATTGATGTACCAATTTACCCAAAATTGGGCCCACAATTTGGCGTTTCATCTTCTAAGGGT
>APFE031198537.1:24027-130903 GCA_000404065.3 Pinus taeda
AGCCGTTTTGAGGCCCTAAACGACGTTTTTTGGGATTCCAGGGGCAACATGGGGCCGTTCCAACAATGATAGTGCTCGAATAGATCTTTCTAATGAGCTATTGTACGCGTCAAACGGAGATCATATGCTAAAATTACGACCCTGGGAAGTTGATGTACCAACTTACCCCCAAACGGGGCCCACAGTTTGGCGTTTCATCTCCTAGGGTTAGGTTTTGGAATGTTAAGGGTTTTCCATTGTTCTCAACAATAAATAGGCCTTCGAGCCTCATTGTAACACAGTTCAGAGGCATGTAGCCATCACATCTCTTCTCAGAGATAAGCTACCATCGCCCTAGCTAGTTTATTTCCATTTCTGATTGTAAGCATATTTTAGTATTTTCCATTAATGAAATGAAGTATTATTTCCGCTGCATATTTTTGTATATGGTTATCTCCGTAATTTGTTGCGTTCCTGTTTAAATCCGGATCAAAGCACCTCATTGGGGCCTACTACAATATTTTCCCACTCCGATATAGGACTTACACCATCACTAAGGTGATAAGGGACAATGATTTCAAGTTGAGCATTCTACCATTCCTTTGCCTACACCCAGTATTCAATGTGGACCAAATGTGACACCAACAAAACTCAACCCAAGTTGCATAAAAAAAGGCACAACTGATAAGATCATGGACGCATAGATCAAGAACACTCAGTAATAGAGGATCCAACTATAACGATTTTTCAAAGCTAGTCAACTCCTTCATGAGGGCAAGTGGCTCACTAAGGACCACATTCAATAGAAATTAACTCACCTCGTAGAACCTATGCATGCAATGGGGACCATTTCTTCCTAAGGGGGGAGAACTAATCCAGGTAGATATTGGTGGAAAATTTCCTATTCCACCTCAACCTCTAGTCAGTTTCATCATTTTCCCTGTTTATAACACAATTTACTATTTTTAGGATTTTTTTGGTCGTGAACATCCGAAGCTATTTTGAATCCCTAAACAAAGTTTGTTTTTAGGTCTACAACAATCCCAAACATGATTTCCAAAAATCTTGTAGTACTTGGAGAGATATTTCCAAACTAACCCTAATGGGACCCACAAGCTCTTGACATTCAATCTCCTAGGGTTAGGTTTTTCGTTATTTATAGTTTCCCTTTGATGTTCAATAATAAAAAGGCTCTTGAGCCAAATTTTAACATAGTTCAAAGGCATGTAGCCTCCACATCTCTTTCAAGTAATAAGCTACCATCGCTCAAGCTAACTTATTTCCATTTTATAAGCATATTTCAATTCTTTGATATTAGTGAAATGAGAATTTATTTATGCCACATATATTTTATATGTTTATATCTATAATTTTTTTCATTCCTTCATAAGTCAAAATCAAACAGCAAACAAAAATTCCTTCTGTCACTCTTGTCATTGAAAAAAAAAATCGTGAGCCTCACTGTTTCAGGGAAAACTAGTGTTGATTCGAACTACTAGCCCCACTAAGACAGGTAGCTATCTTAGAAACAAACAATAAAATCTTTTCAAGAGTTACTTTAAGTGTGATAGATGGAAGAGAAGAAAAGAGGACCAACCTAGATCTTCCGCTTTGATCCTATCTTGATTTCTCCTTTCCTTGATAGAATTTGCCACTCCTCTCCTACTTGTCCCACTTCAAAGAGTACTTGTAGAGTCAAAGTAACAACAAACTATCAAATCATCTCTATCTAAAACATCATAAACAATGCGGAATCAAAAACACATTGACCATACAATTGCATTTATAAACAATAAGATTCACAAATACAAGATCATATGGAGGAAAACTCAAAGAACTTTATTAATAGTAATGTAAGAGAGGATTACAACCCAGTTGTCTGATCCAGCATCATCCTCCCAGTTGTAGAAGCCCTCTTCACCTCATGAATAAGCAAATCACCCAACAATGCAATGTCTCTTCTCACCAACATACCAACAACACTTCCTTACAAAATACAAAATTCCAACCTCCAGATCTCTCAGATGAGGGATCCATTTATAGAAGTCTTGCAAGGGTGTGAGTCAGCTCTGGGATTTTTATTAGTGTCATTCCACTGATATTTCTTGGTTCCACTTGGAAATTTCATGATCTCTTACTCATCCCTTAGCAAATTCAGAGAGGCAAGTGTCACAAGAGAAGTTTCTGGAAGATTCCATGATCATCCACCTTGCAAAATTTCTCTGCCATTTGTCTATTCTAGCTCATCACACCCCACAAAAGGCCATTTGAGTATGCATTGTAGCTGGCCAGTTAGGCAGTCAGTATTCATCGCACCTTGCCCATGGAGTAGTCTGTATGGTCCAGTTTTGGCCAGTTCTGGGTAGTTTTTCAGGTGGAACTTCTGGGAAATGATGTAATCAGTTGACCATGATCCTTTAGGGTGTGAAACAACACTTTTAGGGACTTAAGGAGCCCTTAGTTTACTAACATATGAGTTTGGGGTTGCAGTGCCCAAATATGTCTATAATAGTTGCCCCCTAAAGCATGAGGTTGTAAATCTTCTGATGTCGGGTGAAATTCTTTTATTCATGAGGATCCGAGGTCTTCGAACTGGAAGGTGACCTATATAAGATACAATACAATATATCATCATCATATTATTTTCATGATCTAGCTTATGCGGGCATTCCCATGCTCGGTTTTATAAATTCACTTTCATTTACATAGGAAAAACAATCGTCTGTTGTTGCAGACTTGTGATTCTTCGCATCAAGAGTCATCTTCCCGGGTTTAGATGACCATCTGTGCAGCTTTTGTGTAGAATTGATGCCTTTATTTTCCTGAATATATCACATCTCGGATGGATGAAACTATATTCGGGGTCTTCAAAACTCATGAAATCTTCGCGCGATGTACAAGTCAATCCATGTGAAAAGATGTTCTGAAGTTGAACATGGAAAGACATCACCTGATTACCAACCAATGATGTAAGCTATTAACAGACGTGAGAGGAGTCACCAATAATGATGATAACCCTCAAGGTACTACAGTACAATTTGCGTGGTGTGAATATATGAGCCAATGTTGAACACCACACAAGTCTTTCAGTTGAAGGTCAATGATGTAAACCTATCGCCGGAAGTGAGAAACTTGCCATTGAGGCATGCAAGCTTCAAAGTACCGAAAGGGTTGTTTTTGAGTCAACTTCTTGTATAATGAGCTGATGTCAACAAGAAGTGACCTATCGTAGGAGGGCCTTGATGTATCCCACATCTACGACGAAAAACGGAGCAAATGATTTTTGTGGAGGTGAAAACGATCTGATGATATGAGGTTCAGGAATGGCGGTCATGAAAAATGAAGCATGGATGTAATGCAGTGGATGAGGCATTTTCTGGATGGAGAATTCTCTAAGTGACTTCTCTTAAAAATATTGGTGACACTGATATGGACTGGTAGCGTTAACCCCATGGATGGCACGGCGGACCAATGGTGACGGTGAATGGAAACCCAACCCAACTAAATCACGGTGATGGAGTGAAAGTGTCATGTTCAAAAGCGACTTGCTACCAATAAAGTTCTTCAAGATTTCTTCCCATTTTTCCCTAGTCATTGCTGACTAGTACCTCTTTATTTTTGACAAGCTTGAGGAGGATAACATATGCTTGGTCTATAATTTTCCCTTCGGGCAAACCTGTTGCTTTATGTTTAGCGAGCGTAGTGTAAGTGAGACTCGTTCTTGTCTGGGTGGACAAGTTTGTCGCTATTGTTTTAACGAGTTTAATAACAAATATAACTCGGTCCTTTTCATGTTTAGAGAGTTTGAAAAGGGACGAAAAAGAGACTCCAATAGTCCTTTTTCGTGGCATAATCCCTTAAGTCCGAAAAAGTGTAAAATAATATGAAAGGGATGAATTTGTGATAGCTTTAACGAGTTTGTCACACGGAATGAGTTATACTTGCGGACAAATCTAACCTTCCTAGGAGTCTAAGACTCTCTAATGACAAACAAACCAAACAAGAGCTATCCTTCTCTAGATACACATCATTCTACGAGAATTCAAATGTTTTCGATCTTACCTTAGGTCCCACGCTTGTTGTAGCAGTCCAGCCTTGCTGATCCAAATGAGCTCCCCCTTCACTTTAAGACCTGCATACACTAACAAAGCAAACGATTACATAACACCTGAATATTTCATAAAACAAAGCATATCATCACATAGACCAAGGAATACATGAAATAATTCATTAACAAATCATTGAGAAGAATGGACTTATTTGTATTAAAGAAACAAAAGAACCATTACAACCTGAGCCTTGGTGTTGTGCAAGCTCCTCCCAGGGTCCAGCAAGAGATTTCCTCTACTTTGACAAGCTCACCCACTCCCAATATGGCAACAAGGAAGGATAGTGATCTCTCCTCACAAGTCAACAATGGAAGTCCTAATTCCAGCAGCATTTACCCTTTAAAATTTTCATCTTTCAACTTCCCCCTCCTTTGGCCCAATGCCTGTATTTATAGTATTCTAGAGGAGGTTATTCAGTTCCAACATCAATGGGATACTCCCTCTTTTGGATGGGGTAGCTCCTCTCTTGATGGGATAAGCTCCTCTATCATAGGGTGCATGAACCATCTGGAGGCGCTCAATACACGTCAAAAACTCTTCTAGAAGGCTCTAGAAGTGACCACAAGTAACTTTTTAAAGATGAAACTTGCGCCTTTTGACCTTTACAGGGGTACGCACCCAACCTTTAGCTTACAGAGCGTACAAGGACGCAGGTATAGTGTATTTGGAGTGCGTACACGCAGGCAAGGTAGAGAGAACCTGCGTACCCAGAGATAAACATGCTTTCAAGTGACTTTCTCTCTCTTTGAAGTTTTGACATGAAGAGCAGAGGTATGGGGCTTGACAAAGAGGACAATGTGGCTATTGATGAGGCCACATAGACTGCAGATAGTCAAGGTGACAAATTTCAGTGTAACAGATATTCCTCCAAGGTTTGGCATGCTTCTTTCTAGGTCTTGGGTAGCGAAATTGAAAGGGACACTACAGCTAGATTTCTCCTATCCAACGATTTCGGTGTTTGGACAAATGAGGAAATTGTATCGGGAACAAAAAATGACATACATGATCACAAGTAAGGAGAAACCAATAAATCATCCAATTAATTATGTACATACAGATTTAGAGTCTTTTGTTTTGTATTCAGATAGTTTCAATGATATAGATAGTCAGTTAGTAGAAGCATATGATATTCTAGAAATAACAAAAAAAATTAGAGGAGTTTTAAAGAAAGAAGAACAAGAACAATAGAACATCGTTGGGCAATCAGCTAAAAGTAATGGACAACAAGATGACAAAGCACAACAAACAGATTTCTAGCACTTGCAAGAGGAGGAAGAATGTTTGTGGACCATGGATTTCGATGGAGCAGTGGGAAATGATGGCACTGGAATTGGAATTTGGGTACGCAGTCCTTTCTCCGCCCCGAACAAAGTGCCTAGTAACATGCGGGTATGCTCTTACAAGTTGGCTTTTGAGTGTTCAAATAGTGAAGCTGAGTATGAAGCTTTGATTGCTGGCCTAAAGATTCTATAAAATCTGAATGCTAAGAGGATTTCAGTATATGGCGACTCCAAATTGGTTATCAAGCAGGTCAGAGGCGAATATCAAGCAAAGTATCCTAGGATGTTGGCTTACCGTAATGCAGTTATAGAGATTCTAAAATTATTTTTAGAATACACCTTGACATGTGTGCCTCGTATACAAAATAGTATTGTTGATGCTCTTACCAAGTCAGCAAGTAGTTTGAAGATCCCAATGAACTCTAGCAATAAATTCAAAATCCATGTCAAGCATCATCCAACCGTTCTAGACAATTAGAGATATTGGCAAGTGTTCCAAGATGATGAGGAGATTGATGATTTTCTGCAAAACAAAGGGAAGTTCAAAGAGACCTCAATTGATGTATAAAATGACGACGGTAAAGGTAATAGTACAGATGAGGTGCAAATCAATGAAATGAACATGTTGCAGCTGAAGAATAACGTTATTCCTAAAGGCTTGATACCTTTAGAAGAACTCTTTGATCAAGATGATGTAGCCCGCAAGCCAACATTGTAGCCAATAGAGAAGGGTTTGGAAGAGGTCAATATCAGAACAGTTGCTAATCCTAAATTGGTAAAATTGTCCAAAGCATTGCCACCAAAGATTAAGGACAAATATATCAGTTTGTTGTCTTCATTTGCATATGTGTTTGCTTGGGACTATTCCAACTTAAATACATATGATACCAATATAATTCAACACACTATACCATCAAGCCCAATCAAAAACCATTCAGACAGAAGTTGAGAAGGCTAAATCCAAAGTTGCTGCCATCTATTGAAAAGGAGATCAACAGGTTGTACAAATCAGGGATCATTGTGCCCATCAGATTTTCAGATTGGAACTCTAACTTGGTGCCCGTATGAAAGAAGACAGGTGAGATTTGCTTTTGCATTGATTTTAGAAATCTCAATAAAGTTTCATTGAAAGACAACTATCCATTGCCCAAAATGGACCATATACTTAAGTGAGTAGTGGGAGCATCTCGTATGTCACTGCTTGATGGTTATTCCGGATATAACCAAGTTTCTGTCCATGAAGATGACCGAGACAAGACAACGTTCACCACTCTATGGGGAACCTTTCACTATGCTAAAATGCCTTTCGATTTAAAGAATGTGGGTGACACGTTTCAGAGTGCAATGGACTTGGCTTTTGCAAATGAGAAGGATTTATTTTTGGTGGTGTACCTGGATGATTTGACGGTGTTTTACAAATCTGATGAAGAGCACATGTACCATCTTAAAACTATCTTCCAAAAGTGGAGAAAATATGGCTTTTCGTTGAATCTGAAGAAGAGCTTGTTCGCCATGGAGGAAGGCAAACTACTCAGGCACATTATCTCAAAAGATGGCATTCGTATTGACCCAGCACGTGTGCAAGCAATTCAGTAAATCGATTTGCCCCGAAATAAAAAGGAGATACAATATTTCAATGGTAAAATGAATTTTCTACGCCGCTTTGTACCTAATCTTGTTGAACACTTAAGAGAGATGACAAACATGCTTAAGAAGGATAGCCAAGTGAAAAGGACAGAGGAGGCTTTAAAATCTTTCAATTTGGGAAAATTGTCTCTTTCCTCAGCTCCAGTTCTAGTCAGCCCGGACTACACTCGGGATTTCATATTGTTTTCATTTACTTCAAACGATACTATGGCAGTGGTGCTATAGTAGAAAAGAGATGATCACGAAAGACCCATTGCATTCTTCAGCAGAGCTATAAGAGATACAACCTTAAAGTACAACATCATTGAGAAGCAAGCCCTTGCACTTGTGAAGTCACTGAAATATTTCCGGATATATATCATATTTTGGCGTATATTCCTAACACTACTGTCAAATATGTTTTAGTGCAGACCGATTCGGAAGGAAGACGAGGCAAGTGGATTGTAGCCTTGCTGGAATATGATGTGGAAATAAAGCCTACAAAGCTGGTTAAACGACAGGGATTGGCGAAGTTAATGGCTGAATCAAACTTGCACACCTTGGACATAAATGTAATCACTTCTATGTCCTATGAGAATGAGGAAGGATCATCAATTTAGGTATCTAAAATGTTTTCTCTTACTCCATGGTGTTCAGATATCATATATGTGCTTAAAAATTTGTCACCACCACCCGGCATGACTAGAAACAAAGCGAGAACACTCAAGTTGAAGGCTGCCAAGTTTTAAATTCTAAATTATGCACTGTATTGGAAAGATCTCAGTGGTGTTTTGTTAAATTGTTTGGTGGAAAAGGAAGAAAAGAAGGTCATGGAGGAATGCCACCAAGGAGACTGTGGTGGTCACCTTTTTTGGAAGTCAACAGAAAACAAAATTTGAGGGCAGGGTATTGTTGGCCAACATTGTTTGCTGATGTATATAAGATGGTCAAGCACTATCATAAGTGTCAGATTTTTGAAGGAAAATAGAAGTTATAGCCTTTACCACTTAAGCCTATAGAGGTGAGTGCTCCTTTCCAGCAATGGGGGTTGGATTTCATTGGTGAAATTCATCCCGCTTCTTCCGGTCAGCATAGAAGGATCCTCATAGCGATAGATTATTTCACGAAATGGATCGAGGCAATTCCCACTAGACAAGCTATTGATGTGGTAATCATTTCATTCCTTGAGAATAACATCTTGTCTCGTTTTGGTTTCCCGAATAAGCTAATCATTGATAATGTAGCAGCTTTCAAATAAAAACGAATGGTAGAGTTTTGTCATAAATATCACATCATTTTGGGTCACTCAACTGCCTATCATCCACAAGGCAATTGGTTGGCGGAGTCTTCGAAAAAATCATTGGTCAACATCATCAAGAAGCTGCTGGAAATAAATAAGAAGAGCTGGCATAAGAGGTTGGTCAATGCACTGTGGGCAGATCGGATCAATCAGAAGAAATCCATAGTACATCACCTTTCGAGCTTGTTTATGGAGTTGATACAGTATTTCATACATCTCTTGCTGCCCCGATAGTCAAATTTCTTCAGCAGGTCAGCAGTGAAGAAGACCCCATGCAGAGAAGGTTGAATCAAATAGTCCACTTGCAGCAGACCAGAGAAGAATTTTTCAAGAACACATCCAAATTGCAGGAGAAAATCAAGAAAATTTATGACAGAAAGGAAAAGGTGGACAAATTTTAGGTGGATGATGTGGTGTTGAAGTGGGATGCAAGAAATGAAGAGGAAGGTAAGCACGGTAAGTTCAAGAATCTTTGGAAAGGTCCTTTCAAGATTGCAGCATATCAGGGTTAGAATGCCTTTCTTCTGAAGGAAATGAACGGGGAAGATTGTCCAGGAGGGCTGATCAATGGTCGGCTACTCATGTGGTACCATTTCTGAGTTATTAACGTTGCTTCCACTGTCATTGTAAATACCATTTTTATTTCAGTTTGGTTAGAGTTTGTCAAGTTAGTCTTCAAGTCAGTTCAATGTCAAAATTGAGTCAGTTTTTTGGTCATTTCAATTTCATAGATGAGTCAAAGTCCTGTGTTGTTTGTCGAAATAATGAATCGGCCCAATGGACAAAGGCACTATCTATCTCTCCCAGAGATCTGTTGTTCTTGGCACCTCCAAGGAGCTACCATCCCCCATTGGAGCCAATGTTAGAGTCGGTTTGGTCAGTCCTCCGTCAGAGATCAAAACTCTTTAAGCATTTCATTTTTAAGTGTCCGACTCCATTCACCCAGCTACATTCCACTAGGGGCATGCCATAATCTGATGGAAAAGGTCATGCTAGTCATTTCCCCTCATGTCTAGCTCCTGCTGGCTCAGGTCTTTTGTCAATGATCACTAAAGTTCATGACAGTCAAGGTCTCATCCTTTAATGGAAAAAATTCATTTTCGATCATTAGGTCTAGGGATTCATCAATTTGGTCTTCAATCATGTCCAATAAAGCCATGCAGGCTAGAGTGAGGCCCTTAAAAAGTTATGATTTAGAGAGTTTCATCGTCATGGTGATAGGCTTCGACTCCTCTTCAAAACTCTATTTTGAATAAAAGTCAAACAGTGTCATTTGTGATAAAATTTTCAAAAAAGTCGTCAGTTGATTTCTTCAGATGCAGTCATGGTTTCCATGGCCAAATGTCCTGTTGTGCAATCCCTGCAAAGAGTGCCAAAAATTTCATCATTTGAGCTAAAATTTCAAAGGGAAAGTGAAAATCAGTGTTGCTTTAAGTCAGTGAAAAAATTTCAAAACATAACATTAGAAAACTGGGTTTTTGAAGAAGCAAATATTTAATCCATGACTTCCAAGTCTTTATATACATGCTTTCACCAAAATCAAAGCCATTGTGCAAATCAAGTTCATAGGGAGACATTGCAAAGTGTTTGAGTGTGCATCGTGCGTGTTTGGAGCAAAGTTGGAGGCAGTTTTCAGGGTTCTGCGCATATACACAGGGGCACGGTGCACAGAGAGCCAACCCTTAGTGCATTTTTTCAACAGGTGCGATGCACACCCAGGGTGCGGCACACTGGGTTTGGCACGCGGCGCACACCCAAAAAGGGCTAAAACCATGCCAAATTTCATCAAATTTCTTGTGAAGCCCCTAGAATTGACAGGTAGGCTCTATCACATGACTTGTTCATCAAAGTTTATAAATGATATGGTGGTTTATGGCTATGTTTGAATGCAACGAAACTCATAAACGCAACCACCAAAAAACACCAAAGACCATTGTTGCTAGGGTGGCATAATTGTGGTATTGAGGCCAAGGTTCCATTTTCACCCACCATTTTTCCCTCACCTACCATTTTTCCCTATCCTTCCTTTCTCATTTTTCTGATTATCCCTACCCTAAAACACTACCAAACCCTATTCCCTTTCCCCTCCTCTTATTTGTCAACATAACACCCCAAAACCCTACCTTGTCGAAACCCCAAAACCCTACCCTATCAAATACCCAAACCCCCTACATATCCCTAAACAAACTTCTCCCTATAACCCCTATTCCAATCATATTACTCCCTTCCTAATACTCCCTTTTTCATTGTTCCCCTTGGTGATAGATATCACAAAAGCAGCCAACTTCACACCATCATGAAAGGGAAACCTAAGTATAGTACACATAGCAGTCATGGCATCACAACATTCATCAGAATATGAGATGGAGAAACAAAGTGACTCATCCTCAGAAGATCAGGCTCCCAGGAGACATCACAATAGTGGAAAACATGTTAGGGATGAGCCCACTACCCTCACTAAATTATAAGCATGCCCTCTTTCCATGTCATGTTTCCAGCACCTAGCATGTTTTGAATTTTATCAAAGGGTGGCTAATGTTAGAGTTCATCATGAGTTGGCCCGTCTTTTTGTGTTTCACCTACATGGAGGACAATCTATCTTGGCCGGGGTCACCTTCAAATTGACACTCGAAACTATCTCAGTGGCAACACGCATACCAAATGTTGGAGAATAGTGGCATAAGAAAAAGAAGGTGGATAGGAAACACTATGAGCCTTGCATTAAGGCCATATTCTTGAGTCAGCTCACAAGACTCTTCCCGTTCAGATATTTGAAAGATGAGTATGCTCCACTCATGAAATTGATCATGAAGTACTTCAGCTGTGAGGGGAAGTTCTCTCGACTATATGCCTATCACATCAGGTTGCTCATGCACTTTACCAGGGTGAGGATGATGAACCTCCAATTTTTCATTTGCAGGAACATAGAGAGGATGAACACCTTCATGCAGCATAAGACCCCTCAACAGCAGCCTAACAGTGTTTATCACTTTTCTCTTATCCGGATTTTGGTAGATCATCAATTGGGATTGTAGGGCATTGCTTGGGAGGACTTCATCTCCCATAACCTCTTGAGCACTTCACAGGTACTATCAGAGCCAAAGCATGAGGTAGGTGGTCCTTCTCATTAGTATGAGCACCATGAGACCATGACTATGCCAGTATTCGTGACATATCAAAGAGACAGTAGGCACTTGTTTGCAGCAGCAAAGCGAGTGTTATCTCCACCCGGGGTGGAAGGGGCCTTGCTTCCGGCATCGACTACATAGGTATAGGACAAGGGCAAGAGGCCTGTGCATGACGAGGGGACATCGGGTGAATAGGAGGCTGACTTAATCCTCATTTACGATGATGATGCAGATGTGGAAAGCGCCCAACTTAGGATGACCATTCAGGAGCAAAACACAGAGATCCAAGACTTGTCACTCAATGTGGAGAGGGCCAAATGGATCATCAAGTATCTGGAGTAGAGTAACAAGTAGCTTGACGACCAACATGAGATCATGGAGCTCCAAAACATCTGTGAGAATCGACAAGCTGCCCAACAAAGGAGGATCGAGCTCACTACCTTGGAGCAAGAGATCAACAATGACCGTGAGTCCTGGCTAGAGCGAATCAACATCCACCTGGAGAGACTACTGGAGAAGGCTGACAGAGACAAAACCATACTGAGGAGGATGGTTTATCATTACAGGGCACGGAACATGAGTGCCAAGGCCAGGATAAGGAGCTTGAAGGCTAAATTGAGCAAAGCAACAAAAGAGGCAAAAGAGGCGAAAGAGGCAAAAGAGCAAGATCGACTTTGAATCTTGGCTGAAGCTTTTGTGGTGCAACATAGTGCCTCTTAGAGAACCTACAGCCCAAATTTCAAGAAATTTGGGGCAATTTTTGTCACATGGTAATTTTTTGGTCAAAACACAGGTTTTTTCTCCCTATGCGGCGCTTAGAATTGGAGCTCCAAATGCAAAATGGCTTATATTTTTGGATTCAGCATGCAAAATCACGACTACTAGTGCTTGGACAAGAAATTTGGGCATGATTTGAGTCTCCAGGAGGTCAAAAACACTCAAAAAATGGCCTCTCTACCCCTATTTTGACACAGAGGAAGCAGTCTTGGGAGAATGAAGATTTGGAGGGGAAAATGAGCACCAAATTCAAAAATTCTACTTGGGTTGGAAAGTAGACAGGACAGGCTTTCCAACAAGAACATTTGGGCACATTTTGGACTACTACAAGTGCCTCCAAATAGGCTTTGAAGTGGCGTAGTGCATATAGAATTTGGCGTGGCACATATAGGAAAAAAGGCCCAATTCACCTCCGTTTCACGAAATTTCGATTCACGACTTTCCATAAGTGGGCCCACTCATATACACTTCACTTTTTCAGCATCTAAGGTGGAATTTAAATTATTTTCACTCCAGTTTGGCTTCTATCCAAGTGGAAAAGGAAGGCAAATAGTCACCCAAGCCATTTGTCATGTTTGTAACACTGCACCTGTAGCTAATGGTTGGTTTTCCACGTCCATTTTGTAATGATTCGAGTAACTCCCCAAACCTTGGGCATTATATCTCCTCATGGCACATTCTATATATTGTATGCAAACTATTTGCAAAGGGTTGGTTGGCTTATAACTTCTGGGAGACTGTGGGAAATAAACTCTGTTTCTTCATTGTATATTTTGACAGAGGATTAATGAAAGGCAACAACTCTGTTTCATGAGATTCATGTGGTTGTGAGTGTAACAAAAGTGTCTCTTATGTTCCATAAGTATTTCGTTATGTTTCATATTTCATTCCATATTCATTTCCAGTGAAATTTTCTAAGTTAGATAAGGTAGAATTCAATTTTATTGCTCTGTCTGTGGGAAAATTTCATGTCAAGTGTTCTTTCTTCTATTGAAAAGGATTCATGTGCGTATGCCCTTTTCACCCTCTTAAGCAATCTCTCCATTCCATGCTATTTCAAACTAAATTGCTAGACTTTCTGCCTATCTTACCTCACGAAGTAATCTGTGCCTTTGTATTTCATCCTCTACTCATCGTTATCTATTGGTCCCATACCATCCCAGAAACACAGTCAGTCATAAAAATCGCTTCTTGTGTCCATATTCACTTACTAGCCTAGGATCAATAATTCACTGTAACTCATCTCAAACCGTTTCGTTTATCTATTCACTGAGTGTGACTCGGAGAGAGCCCTCTCCCGTTTTGGTAGGGCTAGCTACCAGACTGAGTGTGGTTTGTGGTTACCCTGAATTTTGCCTTCCTTCAGCCTAAGGCAGATTTAGGTGCTAACATATCCTTAATGAAAGAATTTGCTGATGTATCTTCTTGGGAGTATTCATATTTGAAGTTTTATGACAAGAGTATCATTCAACATACCATTCCTGTGAGGCTCAATCAAAAGCCATTTTGCCAGAAACTAAAGAGGATTAATCCCAAACTGCTACCATCAATTAAGAAAGAGGTAAATAGGATTTATAAGTATGATATCATAGTTCCTATTCAATTTTATGAATGGATGTCTAATATGGTGCCTCTAAGAAAGAATACCAGGGAGATTTGTCTATGTATTGATTTCAGAAACTTGAACAAGATATCCCTGAAAGACAATTATCCCCTGCCTAAGATGGATCATATACTTTAGAGGGTAGTTGGGTCCTCTAGGATGTCATTGCTAGATGGATATTCTGGGTACAACAAAATTTTGGTACATAAGGATGATCATCTCAAAACAGCCTTTACAATGCCATGGGGTACATTTATGTACACTAAAATGCCTTTTGGATTAAAGAATGCAGGAGCTACTTTTCAGTGGGCTATGGACATAACTTTTGCCAATGAAAAAGATGTATTTCTGGTTATCTACTTAGAT
Source organism: Pinus taeda (assembly GCA_000404065.3). Taxonomy (NCBI): domain Eukaryota; kingdom Viridiplantae; phylum Streptophyta; class Pinopsida; order Pinales; family Pinaceae; genus Pinus; species Pinus taeda. The sequence continues at coordinate 38,196 of APFE031198537.1, forward strand.
GATCTTACAGTGTTTTGAAAATATGATGAAGATCATTTACATCATTTGAGATTTTTTTTTTAGAAATGCAGAAAATTTGGCATCTCACTCAACCCAAAGAAGTGCTTATTCACCATGGAAGAAAGTAAGCTATTGGGACACATCATCTCTAAGGATGGAATTCGTATTGATCCTGCAAGAGTGCAAGCCATTAATCAATTATATTTCCAAAGGAACAAGAAATAGATTCATTCTTTTAATGGGAAAATCAATTTTCTGAGAAGATTCATTCACAATCTAGCTGAGAACTTGAAGGAGATGAAAGACATGCTGAAGAAGGACAGTGAGGTAAAGTGGTCTTTAGAGGCTAAGAAATCATTTCATGAAGAAAATCTTGCATTATCTACTGCTCCTATTTTGATTAGCCCAGATTACACTTCAGATTTCATCATCTTTTCTTTTGCCTCTGATTAACAACAGTCCTAATGCAAAAGTAACATTAGAAAAATGAGAAGCCCATATCATTTTTCAGTCACACTATAAGACATGTAGCACTAAGATATAATATCATTAAGAATAAGGCCTTGGATTTGGTGAAATCTCTCAAATATTTCGAGTTTATATTCTGCATTCTCATACCATTTCTTATGTTCCTACTACAACAATGAAAGAAATTCTTTTGCAAACAGATCCTGAAGGCAAAAGGGGAAAATGGATTTCAACTATGCTGGAATATGACTTGGAGATAAAGCCTACAAAGCTCATCAAGGGACAAGTTTTAGCTAAACTCATGGTTGAATCAAATCTACATGCACTAGACATCAATTTGATTGTTGCGCTTTCTGAAGAACAAGAAAATACTATTGATGTAAAGATGATCTGAGGTTGTCATTGATGTCAACCCAAGAAGAACCAAGGGATACCCTGACCTTGCAAGGGAATTTTAACTTGAAAACTTACTCTATTTTGAGTCAAGGATCTTCAAGATAGATTCTACTCGTCGAGATGTTTCCGTTTATATATGGCACGCCAAATAATTCTTCACGGTTTGAGAGATATTCATGTTTGAAGTTAGTAACCCCAGTTAGTGGGATAAAACCCTATGGCGTTGTGGCATGGAACTCATAATTGGTTTTGGTTATTGAATATTCAATAATTAATATTTTTTTAAGCTCCTAAAATCCCTCCAACATTCTCTATAGAAGAGCCTCCCAACTCTATAAAAAGAAATCACATATATCCTCCAAATGTAGTGATCGTGGAATTTTCACTATAACTTAATTTTTGCAAAGTCTTAGATTTTGGAACTAAAACCCATTTTATTCAAAATCCTGATGAACTTCATGATCAAATTTCAAATCTTGTTTCACTATAATTTCGGAGATATGTTCTGTGGAATTTAGGGTTTTTTCAAGCTGCCAAATTTCAAGTCAAAGAAGTGACCTTGGGAAAATCACCATAACTCTCTCTTAGAGAAGAGGATTTAAATTCTGTAAAAATTGGTGAATTTTGTACCACTATAGTTTTCTATGTACCAATTTCAGAGCCGAAGCAGGAAACAGTGACACATGGTACATTGTACAAGTTCGCTCTACTGAACTAGTCCATAATTAGGTCATTGCGAGAGATTGGGCATAACTTTGCCTTAAAGAGTCCAAATCGGGTCAAACCTGTGGCATTGGAAAGAATACTCAAAGAGATTCTATAGGATCGAAGATCAGATGTTGAGGATCTGAAATCATAGAGATACATCAGATTAAATATCATGGTCCTAGAAGGAAAGAAAAACTAGATCAAGTGTTGTCAAGGGTTGCAAAGGACCAGACTTTTTAGGGCAGCAAAGAGCAAGGTGCAACAAAATGACGTAGCAGAGGTAAGATACAGGTAATTATATTTTGTATGTGCATGTTCATCTCCTAATTACATTAGCTTATTTGTATTCTAATTTGTTTTTTTTTGTTTAGCACTAACATATGTTTTGCGGGATGAGGTAAGTTTTGCTATTATCATGTCATGGGTATTTATTTGAACACTTTTGTAGGTATTATATATCCATCAAGAGAAGACTCAATGCTTAATCTAATGTTCTGAAGAGTGAGAAAGGGTAGCATGACAAGAGCAACAATCAAGGTGCATAATAACGACAAGAAGTTCACCACATGAAGTCTTCAAGTGGGAAGCACTGCATACAAACATTGTAAAAGTATCATTGTACAAAGTCATTATAAAAGCATCATTGTAAAATTTGCACAAGTGTCTATCTCCAAAGAGTTGAAGAGGCAGTGCCGGGAGGTCTAGGATCATCATTAGGTGGTTGTGTCATAGTTTGGGTTGTGGTCTACTGTGTCTTCTTCTTCTACATCATTATATATCATTGTGAAGTGGACTATTTTCACTGGTACGAGAGTCCATTCTTCTTTTATTCTTCTATAGGGTGGTAGGGTGGTGCTAGGGTGAGTTGTAGCTCATTGGGTGTTGGGGAATCGGTTCAATTGACTACTGAAGAATCTTGGGTGTTGGAGCTTCCATCTATTGGGATCTGGAGAAGAATTATTTTCTAGATTTTAGGATGTTGGAGTTTTCTTTTCAATTGGAATTGAAAATTAAATAATTATTAGAAAATTGTTCAGTGGTTTTTTACCGAGAGGTCGTTTTCCACCTAAAATTTTTGTGCCTCATGTTCTCTTTTATTCACTATTGTTACTACATAAACATTAATGATAGTTGAAGATTAACTAATGCTTTGAAAAGATTTAAAAGTGTTAATTGCTAAGGAATACTAATTCACTACCCCCCTCTCAATATTTTCCAACAATTGGTATCGGAGCTTGGTTCCTTAACAATTTAACAATTGGAAGGAGATCATGGAGCATACCAAGAATGGGGTACCTCTATTGAATGAAAATAATTATGCACTCTAGAAAGGAAGAATGGAGTTCTATCTCTTAGCGCAAGGTTATGAAGTATGGGACACTGTTCAAAATGGATTTACACTAGCCACATATGAACAAGGTAAGAAGAATTTGGTAAATGATGCAAAAGCAAAGAATATTATTATCAGTGGACTTATTGAATCTACTTTTCATAAGGTGTTGGGTTGTAAAACCACCAAATATGTATGGGACAAGCTTGAAAATATATATGCAAGTGACTCAAATTTGAAAGAAGAAAAGCTTCAAATCTACAGAGAAAAATTTGAGCAACTCAGAATGAATGAAGATGACAACATTGCTGCTTACTTCCAACACGTTGATGAAATAACCAACACTCTGGAAGGATTGGGGGAGCCTATTGATGAGAAGACTATTATACGAAAGATTCTTAGAATGTTACCAGGAAGATTCAACCCAAAGGCATAGGTCTTAGAATACAGTGAAAATATGGACAAACTCAAAAACAGGAATTACATGGAGTTCTCATAGCATATGAAATGAGACTTGATGAAGAAGAGGGTACTTCACATCTAGAAACTGCGTTTGCTGCATCTAAGAAAACCAGTAAGGATAAACAACCTTCAAAGGCAAAGACCTGCACTTGCACTTGCAAGTGTGAAGAAAAGGAAGATGATGAAGAAGTTTTTTCAGATGGAGAATATGATTACTTAACGAGAAAACTAAAAATTGGTAAGGGAAAATTCAAAGATAAACTCCATTGATATGTTTCAGTTCTGGTGAGGTTGGGTATTTCACAGTAAAATTCCCAACATAAGTGATGGAAACTCAAAAGGAAAGAAAATCTTTAAGAAATTCAACAACAAAGGCAAGAAGAAAGGATTCAAAAGGAAATTTCTCTCTAAAGAAGATAGCTCATCATTTGATGAAGGTAGTGACAGTGAAGAAGAAGCCAACGAGAGATTATTGTTGATGGCCAGCACAATAAACAAGTGGTATCAAACAAAAAAGAAGAAGGGTTTACAATAGAAGAATTTTCTAAGGAGGAAATCAAGCTTATAAAATATCTCGAGGCTGAGAAGATCCATTCCAACACTCTTGAAGAACAAGTTCAAGGTCTCAAAATTGAAGTTGAAGAACACAAATATTGAAGAGTCATTTCAAAAGAAGTTGGAAGAAAACAACCAAGAAAGGGAAGCATTAGAAGCCGAAGTAGTCTCGTTGCATAAGGAAGTGAAGAAGGGAAAACATTTCCAAATCTATGCCAATAACTCAAGGGCATTGGAAGAACTCATCAATAATCAACGATCTTAAAATGACATAACTGGCCTTGGTTACAAAGAAGAAGAAGTAGGACCTTCTACAAGAAAATACAATGAACCTATGAGATCTAATAGGCATGTAGACTTCATTGGACAAGATTCACAAGAACATCCTTGGAAGGAAATTCCCCGATGAATATTTCCATCTAGGTACCAACATATTTTTCATGGCTATTGTTACTCATACGGAAAATTTGGTCATAAAGTTGTAGAATGTTGCACGTACCCTAGGAACCAATACAATTCCAGGAGATCTGTCAAATGTGAACCTCCTAGGGCTAAAAAAAACATCATTATATTTGAACATTTAAGAAGTAATATTTAATGTTACACATGTCAAAACTTTGGACACATAGCTAGAGACTGCAGACATGAAAATCCTCCAGAAGAATCTTCGAAGCCACAGAATGAACGAACGTGGAAGAAGAAGAACACTGATAATTGTTCTCTAACTCTCAAGGCTCAAAACAACAAAGATGTGTGGTATGTTGATAGCGGTTTCTCAATGCATATGACTAGAGATAGAAAGTAATTTGTATCTCTGAAAAAGAAGGATAGAACCATGTCCTTTGGAAATGATGGATCTTTAAATGTTATAGGATCAGGTACGGTTAGTCTCGGAAGCAAAGACACTCTAGCCAAGAATGTTCTATTGGTTGGAAACATGAATGAAAATTTTCTCAGTGTTGGAAAAATGTGTGATCAAGGACACACAACTCTATTCAACTCCACAAAATGTGAAATTAGGAAAGGCAAGTATGGTAAAATTGTGGCTACAACAAGTCGAGCTCTAAATGACATATATGTTATGGATGAAGCAACTAAATCATGTCTACTAGCTAAAGAAGATGAAAGATGGTTATGGAAAAACGAATGGGTCACATAAACTTTGACAATCTTGTCAGGATAAGTAAAAAGGAAGCAGTATGAGAAATGTCGAAAATCTCAAAACCTTCCAATGCACTATGTGAGGCTTGTCGACAAAATGCAGATTTAAAACAAAAGAACACTTTGCATCACATCCATTGGAATTGATACATACTGATCTGTGTGGTCCTATGGGAACAAAAGGCTTAGACAAGGAATTATATTTCATGTTAATGATAGATGACTATACCAGGATAACAACCGTTAGTTTCCTAAAGAAAAAATCTGAAGCGTTTGAGTGCTTTAAGATCTACACGGAGTTGGTCAAAAATTAAACTAATTTAAAAATAAAGTGTCTAAGATCATATAACGATGGAGAATTCACTTCCAAATTATTTTAGCAATACTGTGATGAAAATGGGATAAAAAGACAATTTTCAACAAGACAAACACCTCAGCAAAATGGAGTTGTTGAAAGAAGGAACATAACCATACAAGAAATGGGTAGAACAATGTTGAAGGCCTCAAGTTTGGATGAAAAATTTTGGGTTCAAGTAATTGATACGGAATTATTCATTATCAACAAAACTCTTCTCAGAAATAATTGCAATAAGACCCCATATGAATTATGGAAAAGAAATCCGGCTAATGTAAAATATTTCAGAATCTTCGGAAGCAAATGTTATATCAAAAGATAATATCAAAAGTTGGGTAAGTTTGAATCACGTGTTGACGAAGGTATCTTTGTTGGTTACTCATGCAAAATAAAGGCCTATAAATGCTATAATCTAAGACTAAAACATATAGTGAAGAGAATAAATGTTACATTTGACGAAGATAGTGTTCTAACAAATAATGATGAGGATCTAGAATTTTTGAAGCTTGAGACAGAGGTTGAAAAAGGTACAGATAAAATTCTAGAACAAGAAGAAACCATCAACCAGGAAGAAGTAAATAATGATCAACAAGATATACAGGAATAGAAACAGGAAGCTCCTCCAAAGAGAACAAAAGAATGGATTCAAAAGAACCATCCATCAAATCAAATCATTGGTCACATAAACGAAGGAATTGGAACAAGAAAATGTCAACAATTTCGTTCATCACAACAAGCTCACATTCCTTTTCTAGCAACCTTTGAGCCTAGTAGTTTTGAGGAAGCTAGTCAGAATGAACATTGGGTAGCAGATATGAATGAAGAATTGGATCAAATCGAGAAGAATAACACTTGGGAATTAGTTCCACAACAAAAAGATAAAAATGTCATTGGGACTAAATGGGTGTTCAACAACAAATTGAATGAATATGGACAAGTTACTAGAAACAAAGAAAGATTGGTTTGCAAAGGCTATACACAAGTGGAAGGAATTGATTTCGACGAAACATTTGATCTAGTTGCCAGAATGGAAGCCATATGGATGTTTCTCACCTATGCATGCTCAAGAAAAATAAAATTCTACCAAATGGATGCTAAGTCAACATTTCTGAATGGAAAATTAGAAGAAGAAATTTACATCAAACAACGTAAAGGTTTTCTACTATTGGAAAATGAAGACTATGTTTGCAGGTTAAAGAAGGCTCTGTATGGTCTCAAGCAGGCTCCCAGAGCATGGTATGCTCATGTTGACAGATATCTACATCAACAAGGGTTCAAGAAAGGTACTGCTGATAATAATATTTACATACAAATAGATAAGGATAATTTAACAATCGTTGAGGTATATGTGGATGATATAATATTTGGTAGCAATGATGATTGAATAAGTAAGAACTTTGCTACAAATATGCAAAGTGAGTTTGAGATGTCTTTAATTGGTGAGTTGACATACTTCTTAGGGCTTCAAATATCTCAGAAAGAGAAATGAATATTTATATGTCATGCCAAGTACATCAACGAAATGCTCAAGAAATTCAAAATGGAAGATTGCAAACTTGTCCTTACTTTGATGGTAATAGGTTGCAAATTGAGCATAGATGTCTCATCTAAGGATGTGGATCAAAGGTTGTACAGATATATGATTGGTAGTCTTCTATATGTAACAGCCTCCCGACTAGATGTTATGCAAGCAGTTGGACAAGTAGAAAGATTCCAAGTAGCACCAAAAGAATCACATAGTATTTCCATCAAAATAACTCTTCGATATCTAAAGGGCACAATAGAATATGGCTTGTGTTATCCCAAGGGAAACAATCTCATTATTCAAGCCTTTATAGATGTAGATTGGGCAGGAAGAATTGATGATTGTAAGAGTACTAGTGGAGCAACATTCTATCTAGGTGGTTGTATCATATCATGGTTGAGTAAAAAGAAAACCTGAATCTCATTATCTATAGTGGAAGAAGAATAAATTGGAGTGGCAGCTTGTTGTACTCAATTCCTTTGGATGAAAAAAACTTTGCAAGATCTTCAAGTACAATTTAGTGAGCCTATTCCCATCTTCTGTGATAACACCAGTGCCATCAACATCTCCAAGAATCTTGTCATGCATTAAAAAACAAAACACATTCCGATAAAATATCATTTTGTTGGAGAAAATTTCACTGAAAAGAATATCAAACTTGAATATGTTGGTACAAAAGAACAAATCACTGATATCTTCACTAAACCTTGACCTCGTGAAGCATTTGAATATCTTCGCCAGAAGCTTGGGATTCTCCCAAGTTCTCATTATATTTTCCTTATTCATAAAATAAAGGGGAAGTGGAAGTTTGTACAGGTCTACAAGATGGTGGTGTGTCAGGGGGAGTTACCCTTTTCCATTAATGTCAAATGGGGAGAAAAGGTAGTAGGAAGAGGTGCCCTAATTGCAGGCGGAGTACTTGTGTTGCCATCAATGCTAAAGGGGGAGATTATTGATCTAAAGATGAGCTGAGGTTGTCATTGATGTCAACCCAAGAAGCACCAGGGGCTAACATGATCTTGAAATGGAATTTTGACTTGACAAATTACTCTATTTTGAGTGAAGGATCTTGTAGATAGATTCTACTCATCGATATGTTTCCGTTGATATATGGCACACCGAGTAATTTTTCACAGTTTGAGAGATATCATTGTTTGAAGTTAGTAACCCCATTTAGTGGTCTAAAACCTTATGGGGTTGTGGCATGGCACTCATAATTGGTTTTGGTCATTGAATAGTCAATAATTAGTAATTTTTTAAGCTCCTAAAATCCCTCCAACATTTTCTATAGAAGCCCCTCAAAACTCTATAAAAAGAAATATCATATATCCTCCAAATGTAGTGATCATGGAATTTTTGTTATGACTTCATATTTATGAAGTCATTGCTTCTGAAATTAAACCCATTTGATTCAAAATCATGATGAATGTCACGACCAAATTTCAGATCTTGGTTAGCTATATGTTCGGAGATATGATCTATGGAAGTTAGGGTTTCTTCAGGCTGCCAAATTTCATCTCAAAGAATTTACCTTGGGAAAATCGTCATAACTCTCTCTTAGAGAAGATGATTGTAATTCTATAAAAAGCTATAGACTATTGATGGACTATAGTTTTCTATGTATTAAATTTAGAGGTGAAGGAGGAAACAATTACACTTGTTACATCATACAATTTTGCTCTAATGAACTTGATCCAGGTGGATGTTGGTGGCCACCAACCTATCCCATTTGGACCCCCACAATTGTCTCTTTTAGCATTTTCAGTTTCCTTAATTATAGAACAACTTACTATTTTTAGCAGTTTTTCGGGTCCTGAACTTCCGGAGCCGTTTGAGGCCCTAAACGACGTTTTTTGGGGAATCCAGGGGCAACATGGGGCCATGCGATGGACCGATGTTGCTCATTCTAACAATGGTAGTTCTCGGATAGATCTTTCTAACGAGCTATCATACGCGTCAAACAGAGATCGTATGCCAAAGTTACGACCCCGGGAAATTGATGTACCAATTTACCCAAAACGGGGCCCACAATTTGGCGTTTCATCTTCTAAGGGCCGGTTTTGGAATGTGAAGGGTTTTCCATTGTTTCTCAATAATAAATAGGCCTTCGAGCCTCATTGTAACACAAGTTCGGAAGAGTTCAGAGACATGTAGCCGCACATCTCTTCTCAAAGATAAGCTACCATCGTCCTAGCTGGTTTATTTCCAATTCTGGTTGTAAGCATATTTTGGTATTTTCCATTAATGAAATAAAGAGTTATTTCCGCTGCATCTCTTTGTTTATGGTTATTGCATCTCTGTATTTATGGTTATCTCTGTAATATATTGCGTTCCTATTTAAATCTGAATCAGTGGTATCAGAGCGGTCTGCTTCTTCTCGGTTTTTCTTTGCATGTCCCCGACGAGGTCAGGATATAAGGAGTTAGGGCTTGAACTGGTCGAACCTTTGTGAGACCAGCCTCCAAAATCCCGACGGCCTCCCATGGCGGATGAGAAGAAAGACGAGGGGGCAGGAGATCCTATCAAAATCTTGCTCGAAGAAGGCCTCGAGCGGCAACGGAACGTGATGATGGATAGCTTTGTGCAGATTCTTTAGCGGCTACCTAGAGGTGACGCATCGGCTTCCAGCAGCGGCTCTGGAAACGCCACGCCCTTTAAGGTACAAGTTAATTTTGAAATCCCCATCTTCGAGGGTAAAATAGACGCAGATGCCGTAGATAAATGGTTAAATCTGCTAGATGGGTATTTCTCTGTTCATGAATTTCAAGTCGGGAAAAGATTGTTTCTTAAAGCAGCCCCCCACGTCAAGGACTGGTGGGAAACCTACTGCGAGCAGAAGGATGAGGATGAAAGTACAGGCTCATTATTTTCAGCCGCACCCACTTGGAATGACTTTCGAGATGCCATCAAGGAGCAGTACTACCCTGTCAAAAGCTATGAGGACAAATACATTAGATGGACCACACTGCGACAAGGACGGGACCAAGATGTGCCTGAGTTCACAAACATCTTTCACACCCTTTGCACACAGTTGGGTATCAAATATTCTGAGCGGCATCTGGTACTCAAATACCGCGGTTGCCTACATAGATACATTCAGGAAGAGATGGAATTCTTGGACATCTCCTCACTCGGAACAGCATACCGATATGCTGTCAAAATCGAGTAGAAGTTCAAACAGAAGAAGCGAGACTTTGGATCTGCAAATCCGAAGCCCAAAGGACAAAGCCAAGGCGGGGTGACCCAAGACAACCCGTCGAAGCCGCAAGAAAAGAACAACACCACGAAGCCGAAGAGGGACACAGGAAAGTGGTGTGATTTCCACAAGAGTCCCACTCATAACACAAATGAGTGTCGAACAAAGCAGTCATTGGTGGCCGAGTTGAAGGCTTCCGAATTAGATACATGTTCCGACCCTGAGCCAGAACCCGATAAGGGGAATGGAAAAGGGAAGCAGATCATTGATGCGGATCCCAGCGCCACTGTTGCCACTGCCAAGATCTAGAAGAATGAGCCCGAAGAGCCAGAGGAGGGGGAACGTCTTTTCCACTCAAAGATGTGGGTGAAGGGTTCGCCGCTGCAATTCATTGTTGATAGTGGGAGCCAAAAGAACCTAATTTCAGCAGAGGTCGTGAAGCAGTTGGGCCTATCGACTACACCACACCCACAACCATACAATATCGAGTGGCTTCATGAAGGACGAGATCTCAAAGTTTGCCAGCAGTGCTGCCTTCCCTACAGCATCAAGCCATTCACAGACGAGGTATTGTGTGATGTTACACCTCTGGATGTTTGTGATGTACTATTAGGCCAGCCATACTTGTGGAGCCGACATGCTGTGTATGAGTCAAGGCCTCGTGCTGTCATTATTTCTTTGGATAATTCATTATACAGGATACCGGAGGTAGCCCCACCTACCGCCACATCTTTGATCGCTGCTAAGAAAGGCAGCAAGCTCATATCGCAGACCAGGAAATTCATCTGTATGGTTCACTCCCAAAGTAAGGGGAAGATCGTTGCTACATCCATGACCCCCGCAAAGGGTTCCTCCATGCAGCAGCAGCAGCAGAAGGATACAGTCATGACAGAACACAAGAACAACTTCTCCTCACCCACTGGGGTACCACACAAGTTTCAGGTGGGCAACAAAGTCTGGTTGCATCTGCAGAAAGAACGCCTCACAAGAGCCCATCAGAACCTCCGACCACTCCGACATGGTCCTTACACCAGTACCAAGGCTATGGGCAACAATGCTTTGAAGCACAGCATTTCTCCATTCCTTCACTTGCACCGAGTGTTCAATGTGGACCGTCGTCGACCATGCTTCCCACCATTACTGAACACATCAGAGATTGCAGAACAAGTTCAGCAGATGGAGGAACTCAATGCAATGGGGACCATTGCTTCCTAAGGGGGGAAAAATGATCCAGGCGGATGTTGGTGGCCACCCACCTATCCCATTTGGACTCCCGCAGCTGTCTCTTTCAGTTTTTCAGTTTCCGTAAATGTAGCACAATTTACTATTTTTAGCAGTTTTTTTCGGGTCCTGAACTTCCGGAGCCGTTTTGAGGCCCTAAACGATGTTTTCTGGGAAATCTAGGGGCAACATGGCTCCATGGACCATGTTTCCCTTCCCAAAGTGGTAGTTCTCAGATAGATCTTTCTAACGAGCTATCGTACGCGTCAAACGGAGGTCGTATGCCAAAGTTACGACCCCGGGAAATTGATGTACCAATTTACCCAAAACGGGGCCCACAATTTGGCGTTTCATCTTCTAGGGGTAGGTTTTGGAATTTGAAGGGTTTTCCATTGTTTCTCAACAATAAATAGGCCTTCGAGCCTCATTATAACACAGTTCGGAACAGTTCAGAGGCATGTAGCCGCACATCTCTTCTCAGAGATAAGCTACCATCGCCCTAGCTGGTTTATTTCCTATTCTGGTTGTAAGCATATTTTGGTATTTTCCATTAATGAAATGAAGCATTATTTCCGCTGCATCTCTTTGTTTATGGTTATCGCATCTCTGTATTTATGGTTATCGCTGTAATCTATTGCGTTCCTGTTTAAATCAGGATCAGTTTAAGGTTTGCAATTACAACTAATTTTTTTGATGAAGTTAAGCTAGATGTGATTCCTCTGGATATATGTGGAGTTCTATTGGGTAGTTCGTATCTTTATGATAGACATGTAGTTTTTCATAGAAGGGAGAATAAGTATCATATCTTTAAAGATGGAATTGAATACATTGTTAGGGCACACATAAGTAAGACAAAATTGGATTTAATCAATGCCAATCATTTGGAAAGGTTAATAAATTAAAGTAAAAGGTATTTTCTCATGATTGTAAAAAAACAACCTAAGGACAAGTATGATGCTTTTCAAGGGTGTGATTCTTAGTTTAAGGACAAATTGGTTGAAATAGTAGTTTCTTATGAATAATTGTTTAAAGAACCAAAAATTCTCCTTCCAAAACGAGAAATACAACTGACATTCAATTACTATCTATTGCACCTCTTCCAAATATTGACATGTATTGTATATCAGTCAGTAAATTGGATTTAAGTAATGGTTATCATCAAATGTGTATTGTAGAGAATGATGTTTGGAAAACTACATTTAAGACTAGATAGTGGCTTTATGAATGGTTGGTTATGCCGTTTGATTTATGCGATGCTACAGTAACTTTAATGAGAGTGATGAATGGCATGTTTCGTTCTTTTATTGATAAGTTTGTCATAGTCTATCTGGATGATATTCTTGTTTTCAGTTCAAGTTGGGAAGTTAGAAGTTTCATGGGTGTAGTTCAATATTGGAGGGATTTTGTTTCTCATTTCTCTTTTATTGCATTACCACTTCATGCTTTAACAAGTTTTAAAGTGTCCTTTTTGTGGGGAGGAAAGCAACAAAAAGAATGTGATTCATTGAAGCAAAAAATTGTAACAGCTCCACCAAATATTCAACAACCATTTGAAATAGAAATTAATCCTAGTAGGTATGCAACGGGTGTAGTTTTATTGTAGAAAGGAAAGCCTATTTGTTTTCATTTCGAAGCATTTTCTAAAGCAGTTAAAAATCATCCATCTTATGATAAAGAATTATATGCATTAATGGAAAGTGTTAAAAAATGGAAACATTATTTAATGGAAAAAGAAACAGTGATTCATACAAATCAGCAGCGACTCCAATACCTTCAATCTCAAATTAAGTTGCATCAATCTCGACATTATAGATGGATTGGTTTTTTGCAACAGGTCCACTTAGTAATCAAGTATAAGAAGGGTATCACAAACAATGTAGTTGATATGTTGTCAAAATCTTCTTTGAATGTGTCATTTATTTTGCAAAATAGTTCTTTAGCACATGAACGATATACAGAAAAATATGCTGCAAAAACTATTTTCAAAGATGTTTTTGAATCACTAACTCATGGTGCTCAGGTGGAAGAAGTAAGTTACCATGTTCATAATAGGTTATTTTACCATATTAGAAAGTTGTGCATACCACAGGGAGAAAGAACGCATGTGATCATGGAAGCACACTCTTCTCATGCTTCAGAGCATGTTGGTATAGGTAGGACAATGTCACAACTACAAAGGTTTCGTTATTTACCTCAGATGAATGAAATAGTTCACAGGTTCAAAAAGCGCCATGATAAGCTTTAGATGGATCATCACTTTCTGGTTGGTGACCAAGTACGTATTTACATCAATAGAGTAAGGATGAAAGGTGAAGGTAAAAGGAAGCTCTGCACTTCCAGGAATGGAGATGTCAAGTATTGTCAATTGAGACTCAAAGGCATGAATCCAAGAAAAACAAGGTGGGTGGAGATGGAAAGGGTGAGGGAGTTGTACCCTCACCTCATGTCTGCTTAAAACCAAACTTTTGGTGGTCCAAAAGCTTCCAGTGGAGAGGAATGATCCAGGAGGATCCTCAAACTGCTCAAAGTTCAAATTTCTCATTTGTTCACAAAAATAGCGCTAAGATGTAGAGCTCGTTGTGTTGAATCCAACAGTACTTTTGGTTTCTCATTTGGCCTCTGGGTGAAGGAGAAATTGCCCATTGAAGTTTATGGTGAACAAGTGCAAAAGAGGCCTTGCTTGCCACGTGGTGTTCTTGTAGCTCGAAACGTGGTAATGGTAAAGTCAAAGTATAGTTTGGGTGCATGGTGAGATTTTGGGTTTGATTGGTTGAAGGCACATAAATTAATTTGTGGGTGCATTAATGTGTTCTTGGTGAACAAAGGCAAAAAATTTTGAAGCATTTTCTAAAGAAGTTACAAATTATCCAACTTATGATAAAGAATTATATGCAATAATGGAGAGTGTTAAAAAATGGAAACATTATTTAATGGGAAAAGAAACAATGATTCATACAAATCTTCAGTCACTTCAATACCTTCAATCTCAAATTATGTTGCAACGGTCTCAACATTATAGATGGATGGGTTTTTTGCAGTAGTTCCACTTAGTAATCAAGTATAAGAAGGGTAACACAAACAAAGTAGTTAATATTTTGTCAAAATATTCTTTGAATGTTTCATTTACTCTGCACAATAGTTCTTTAGCACATGAACATCATATAGATCAATATGCTGCATAAACTATTTTCAAAGATGTTTGTGAATCACTAACTCATGGTGCTTAGGTGGAAGAAGTAAATTACAATGTTCATAACAGGTTATTTTACCATCTTAGAAAATTGTTCATACTGTAGGGAGAGAGAACGCATGTGATCACGGAAGCACATTCTTCTCATGTTTCAGGGCAGGTTGGTATAGGCAAGACAGTGGCACAGCTACAAAGTTTTTTCTATTTACCTCAGATGAATGAAATAGTTCACAGGTTCAAAAAGCACCATGATAATTATCGGATGGATCATCACTTTCAAGTTGGTGATCAAGTATGGAATAACATCAATAGAGTAGGGATAAAAGGTGAAGGTAAAAGGAAGGTCCACACTTCCAAGAATGTAGATGTCAAGTATCTTCAAGTGAGACTCAAAGGCATGAATCCAGGCAAAGCAAGGTGGATGGAGATCGAAAGGGTGAGGGAGTTGTACCCTCACCTCATGTCTACTTAAAACCAAAATTTTGGTGGTCCAAAAGCTTCCAGTGGAGAGGAATGATCTAGGAGGATCCTCAAATTGCTCTAACTTCAAATGTCTCAGTTGTTCATAGAAATAGCACCAAGTTGTAGAGCTCATTGCACTGAATCCGACAGTATATTCAGTTTCTCATTTGGCCTTTGTATGAAGGAGAAATTTCCTATTGAAGTTTATGCTGAACAAGTACAAAAGGGGCCTTGCTCACCATGTGCCGTTCCCACATCTCGACACGTGGCAATGGTAAAGTCAGAGTCCAATTTGGGCGCATGGTGAGATTTTGGGTTTGATTGGTTGAAGGCACATAAATTAATGTGTGGGTGCATTAATGTGTTCTTGGTGAACAAAGGCAACAAACTATGTATTAAAAAACCTAACTATCATGGTGGCGTAGTTTCAAATGTCAAACTTTATATTAAAAACCATATAGTAAAAGGTGGTTGCAAATGTGATATGGTAATAAACTATGGTGCATATATATATATATATATATATTAACCCATTGCTATAGTCCAAGGGCGGAATTATTACAATGTTAAAACAAGTTTATGGTGAAGCAAATATATATATTAATGTGTTGGTTAACACTATGGTTATAAATGTGACATACCGTCGCAGAACCTTGTACCCACCGAGATGTAAATGTGGCAATATTACATTCACCAAAGTTTGATGGTAGAGTCTTCATATATGTGTACTGGTGGCATGATGAGTATGCAATCCATTCGGTGCGGAGTTAACCACTAATAGCAGGGTGCCATAACACACCACTGCTATGGGTGGCACGTCACCACCAAGGTCATTGCTCTGAAGTATGGTTTCATGTACTCGAGAACATTGATGTGCCACCGGTTAAGGTCTAGTCACATCAAAGTTTGTAGTTAAACATTGCACAGGTGGAAGAGGTGGTGATTACATGGTATGGAGTAGGTAGAGACCATCAGGGGTTATGTGCCACGGGTTCATGCATGACTGTTGGGTTATCATCTTCAAAGTTTGGGTTGAATCTTATTGCACCAATGTTTTTTAGTGATAAATTTTGTTATAAGATATATATATCATGTATTAAGTTTAATGCACTATATATTGAACATTATGGACCCAAAAATATGTATCGTAGTTATGATATATGAGTTAAGGGATATGCACTAAGCTAAAGTGCGCTTGGTGTTGTAATGTAATTGCACCGAGAACTAGTTTTTTCACCTAACCAAAACAAGTTACCATGTATAGCTCAGGAGGT
This sequence comes from Pinus taeda, assembly GCA_000404065.3. Classification (NCBI taxonomy): domain Eukaryota; kingdom Viridiplantae; phylum Streptophyta; class Pinopsida; order Pinales; family Pinaceae; genus Pinus; species Pinus taeda. The sequence goes on from APFE031198537.1 coordinate 54,499, forward strand.
TCGATCTTGGAGTCGGTCTGAGGCATTATAAAAACTTAGCCATTACACTAGTGTGTAAGGAGATGAACAATGATTTTTTGAACAAAGTTTTATGTATGCCTGTAATTATTCATTTTAGCATATCTTGTCCATCCTTGTGCCTTTTTGAGAACGGAGACAGGCGTTGGAAAGTTGAGGTAGTGGGCTTATTTTTTACAATAACTAGTAGTGCCTATGTGCATAGTTCAGTTGGTAAAATTTCATGTAAAGAACCTTTTTGGAGAATTCCTAATATAAAAAACGCCCATTGGAAGTGAACCAAGAGACGTAGTCTAGGAGGGATGAACTCGATCAACAAGGTTTTTTGTGTTTGTGTCTATTATTGTTATTGTTCATTATTAATTTCAGATCTCAAGGTTTGATTTTTAAGGCTTATTAACAACTTAATTTCCCTCTTTCATTCACTTAAATGCAACCTTAATTAATGTTGGTGGAATTGCACAAATAATTAATGATGTTGATTTCAAATCAATCAGCTCCCCAAAATGCTTCTCCAAGTCTCTCCTCTCAAAACACTCTAGCACCCTCTTAGTGAAATCCTCGTGCATTAACACTCTGACATGCCCCGTCGCGATTAACCCATGGAACCACGAGTCATGGGCTTCTCCCTCCAAGTGTAAAGTGAAATATTAATTGTGTATCCTTCCATCATTTGATTGAGTTGGAAATAGACATCAAAATTCTCCACCTATGCTCGTTCTAAACTCTTGGAAGTCCCATCGAAAATTGGGAGGAATAATCTCCCCATGGTGCACTTTAGATCGATGCCATGAGTATAAATTCCTCCACCTTGTCCTTTCCCCTTGTTATTACCTTTAAGCTAACAAAAGTCCCTGAAGGTAATGGTCCCTCTAAATTCAGGCCCATATGACTGATACTCTATAAAGTAGTCCCCCATGGGCATCTCCTCATGCCCATATGACCCTCTAATGCTAGATGCTATAAACGTAGGAATGGTAGACTTAGGTGGTAAGTTGGGAATGAGGGGTGTGTTAGGGCCAGGAGCCCCTTGGTGATGTGAAGTACCAGAGTCCTCACTAATCTGGAATTCCCCTTGAATCCTTTTTCCTTTGTTGTCACTGTAGTTTTGTTGTCTCAGCTCCTCAATACCCCTGGACATATCTTGTACGACCTTGAGAAGAGATTAGGCAAACTCCTCCTCTTTGCTCCCCCTATCTCCCACATTATCCCCAATTTGGCCTTTCAACATCTGGTTCAGTGACCTATGGATATGGGGTGATTTCTAGCTGCCTCTCTCTACTTTTATACCTTTGTCTCTTATAGGTTATGTTTTGTTGGTCCTCTAGTGTCATAGATTAATGTTGTTCCCCAAAGGTTGAGCCAAGACTGTGAGTTTTGATACCACTGAAATATCCCTAAGGAAATTTTATGGTAAATAATCAAAGCATGCATAGACATAAACATACAAAAAATGAATCAGATGTCATAATGCCAATTTAGAGCCAAAAATTGCATTGTTGAGCCATTTTATTGTTAAATCATGAATTAAAATAGGTGCCTGGAAAATATGCACCTAGGCTTGCCCAAGGCAAGCTAGTGTTGAAAATAATACTGAGAGGGGGGGGGTGGATTAGTATTATCTAGTTCTTTTACCAAATATTCCTTATTTACACTTTGAATTATTTTTGCATATCAGTACCATAAAATAATGAGCATGAACAGGAAAAATAGACAGTCACATCAAAGAACACCAGATATAAGGTGGAAACCCAATGTGGGTGAAAACCACCTGCTGCAATATGTCTCTATCTTTTTTCAAATTAGAAACTCCTTTTACAATGGTCTTGTACTGGTGCAGTCCTTTACCAGTACGCACACTGCAACCTGCAGAGAGCTACAACTCTCTCTCGTTTTCCAGTCTCTCCTGGAAGGGAGCTACAACCCCCTACTTCTTTGCTTTCAAGGACCACTTTTCATAAATTTTCAAACTGGATCCATAAGCATCAAATGATCATCAAGTACCAGTAAGTCACCCAGATAACCAGATCCACAATATAGAACACCTTATCAACAAAGAAATCAGTCAACAAAATATCTTAAGACAGATACGCAATTACCTTTTCTCTGGCCTGTGTTGCTACGCACTTCACATTCTGTGGCGCCGCGCACCTCCGCATCTGCGCCTTCTGTGGCACCTCCGCACTGCGCCTTCGGTGGCGCCTCTGTGGCATCTCCTGTGGTGCCTCTGTGGCGTCTCCTATGGTGCCTCCGCACTGTGCCTTCTGTGGCGCCTCTGTGGCGTCTCCGCACTATGCCTTCTGTGGTGTCTCTACACTGCGCCTTCTGTGGCGCCTCTGTGGCGTCTCCGCACTGCGCCTTCTGTGGCGCCTCTATGTCATCTCCTGTGGCGCCTTCGCACTGCGCCTTTTGTGGCGCCTCTGTGGCATCTCCGCACCGCGCCTTCTGTGGCGCCTCTGTGGCATCTCCGCACTGCGCCTTCTGTGGCACCTCTGTGGTGTCTCCGCACTGCGCCTTCTATGGCGCCTCTGTGGCGTCTCCTGTGGTGCCTCCGCACTGCGCCTTCTATGGCGCCTCTGTGGCATCTCCGCACTGTGCCTTCTGTGGCGCCTCCGCACTTCCGCAGCTGCAGCGCTCGAGAGATCACCCTTCACAGATTCGCTTTCCACTTCACTTTCAATAGATCGAGCTTTTGAAACAATAACCCAATATTTCAGATCTTAAGATATTCAACCCAAAAGCATACACAAGCCAAATGATCTCCTTTGCTTTATATAGGCAAGCTCTTCCTCAAATCATGGACCAATAACACGGGCCAAAACCATAGGATCAAAAACTGTGGGACTAATACCATGAACCAACCATGAAAGTGCGTGAACTTTTCTCCACATGAAATAAACTTTTCTCTGCATAAAATTCCGTGAACTTTTCTCTACATGAAATAAATTTTTCTTTGCATAAAATTTCGTGAAATTTTCTCTACATGAAGTAAACTTTTCTCTGCATAAAATTTTGTGAACTTGAAAATAACTTTGTTGCACTATAATTTATCATCTGAGTGATTTTCCATCAAGGACAACACTTGTCTCATAATGCCAACATGGAATTGATTAAATGAGTAGACTCTTTGAAATAACATGTTTTCTATATAAAATCCTTTGAATGACATGCATGTGATTAATTATAATCCTTTTTATTTAAACGTTTAATTATTGTTTTAAACATATTGACTTGGGGAATGTAATACCATGATAAAAGAAATAGTGAAGATTTAGCAGGACGGAAGTGACCTCGACAAAATGTTATTGAGTGAAGTGATCCCAAGGAAATGTGCTACTGGAAGGAATCTCAGGGAACATGGCATCAGAGGAAGTGACCTCGGGGAACATGGTACCAGGGAAGATGGCACCGGGGGAAATGATACCGGGGTACTAACATTAAGTATGTGTTGGTACTGATATGGTGTATGTTCCAAGTGGACCCCCACGTAGTAATGGCGTGGCACCACATGGGCCAGGCATGGCTATGTGGATTTCACATAGGTTTCTCTTGATGGCATGGCCTCCTTAATGGGTTAAAGATATAATGGGCATAACTTTCTCCACAAGATTCATATTGAGGTAAACTTTATATTTCTTGAAAGTTAGCAACCAATTGAACGAAATGGTGGCATTATTTTTGGGATTTGGAAAATTTGAGGAAAATAGGTTGTTGTAACCCCATCTTAATAACAAACCTTCGAGATCATATCAAAAGTGATAACACTCTCATAACCTGAGATGATTTAAAGGGATGGGAGGTGTTACAATTTTTCCTTGCTACTACATTATCCTCTTGCTAGCACTAGCATTGACTACATCATTGACTACAGGTTTCTATTTTTCCTTTTATGAATATGATGGGAACCATATTGTGCCATGAATATAAGAATTAAAACCCATTGTTGTGATTTTCCTAGAATTTTTTGCAACAAACTCAATGGATGAAGAATTACTAGAATGATTTTATTCTTGAAAATTCTAGTAAAATTATTTTTTTAACATTTTAATTTCTAATTACTCAAAATTAAAATAAAATAGTATAAATGCCTCTTTTTTGTTTTATTTTTGTTTATCGTGGGACAAAGTAGTTAAAATTTGTAAACATGGGGAAAAAAGAGGGTAAATGAGACCAAACTAGATACGTTTGGGTATTTTTTAAATGATAAAGCCAAGTGCCAATAATTGGTTGCAAACACAAATGCACAATGTGCATCTTCATGAGTTTGTAAAACACATTGTCTGATATTGTGACAAAATGTTTGGAAGGAACCCTCATTTTAGATACATTTTACTTAATATTTCCATAATACATCATGCTTAAGCTTGCTATATGGTTTTTCAAAAAATAATATGAAAAAACTACTTACACCAATGGAACAATTAGGAGAACATTTACAAAATCTTCTAGATTCCTGACATGTAAAAATATTTATATAATTTGGAGTTGTATTAATAGACACACATGCAAATTGAAGCAAGTGTCATGTTGAGTTATTTAACGTGATTCAACAAATTGGGTGTCGAACAATATTCTTCACATTAACGACAACAAACATGTAGTGGTTATATTTACACAACTTAATGCTGGATATAGGTCTTATAGATCCATAGGAAGAAAAGAAATAAAAATTTCAAAATGTGATTGGTAATCTTCATATTTGACCACATTGTATGCACTTAAGGGAATATAATGGTTCAATATGAAACTTTTGGTCATTTTCATCTAGCTACAAATTAATTTTGTCACTGAATAGAAACATCATGGGTGTCCACATGTGAATTAATTTTTATAGTTAAAATATGTTCCTAACATGGAAACATTGAATTATGATTATCCCCACAAAAGTTAGATATGAAAAATAGTATTTTGATTGATGTATACATGCAATGATTATGCGAGATCGACCTTAGAGAAATATTCACATTAAACTCAAATTTGATGATCATCATTGTTTTTCCCTTATGAATTATATTTATATTTTATATGAGGAATATATAAGTTTATGTCCAACATGGATTACTCAAACAACATCGCCACATTCATAACAAGAAATACTCACTATGGGCTGAACATGTCACATGTGCGGAATTGAACGTAGGTGGGGAGGATAATATATTTTTGTCAATCATTTGAGCTAAACTCAATTGATACAAGTATGATTATCCTTTCTTAAAGGACATGAAACAAATATTTCAATTTGATCCTATGAATTATTATGAAGAATTTTTTAATTATCTTGAGCATCACATCACTTGCAATGAGAAATATTGAATTTATAAGAAGATAGGAAGTTTTGTATATGAATATAAGGAACCTACAAATCTATGTGATTATTCAAAACTTTATGTTGAAGAGAATAGAAAGAAGTATGAAATGAGATAAAATTGTGATAGATTGAATATACGCAGTTATGAAACATTGATGATGTGGGAGATCATTTGTGGATTGCATAAGAATGAATTTATAAAGTATAATGAGTCTAAGATGCTTGGACATAGGGATCATGTTGTTATGCATAATTGGAATAAAAATTTTGTAGGTGAAGATAGTTCCAATAATGCTATTCATTTCATATCTCATAAGTCAAAGTTGAATTCCATTCTTACTCAACAACATACAAAGTCTTATTCATTTCAAAATTTGGGGCTTAAGAAAATAAAAACAGTTGTTATTATCCCTAGTCATTATATATTAGATGTTTATCCACTACATATGATAATCCAAGGAATTGCAGGTAGAAGAAAGTCATCTTTTATCAGTGCTATTAAAAATGCCCTTGAAATTGAGTCTCCTCTTAAGGAGACCATGTTAATTTTTTTAGCTCACATAAGGGTTTTAGATTTCAACATATATGTAACAACAATACATTATGCACTTAATATGCAATCAAAGAGATAACACATCTACAAGGACCAAGGACCATGTATAGTTGCCTAATAAGAAGAGATGAAGCATATGCAATATATATTGATAGATAAATCATTTTTAGTGTAAAAAATTTATTAACAAAAAGTGATTCAAGATTTCACCAAGATTTTTTAACGTTTCTTTTCAAGGTAAATCAATTATATAAGTCATTGATTATGAAAAACTGTCACTTGTTATGAATAGACCTATTTGTGCATCTCAAAGCATTGCAAAAGAATTATGGAACTCATTCACAATAGTTGTGACCCTTGATATTGTGTTTTTACAAGAGGGACAAAGCGATAAACAATTTTTTTTTTGTTTGTGATTTGTTGATGAGTGTTACGAATGCAAAACAAACTATAAAATATTGGAAGTTACTTATTATTCATAAAGATACTTCCTTGGATGCTTCCACAAAAATTTCATTCTATAAGGAAATGCATTTATTTGTAACACATGATGATGTGCAAAATGATAATAAATATTGTTTAAGAAATCAAAATGATACTATGCCAACCAGTGCTGTTACAAGAGGGAAGAAAAAATACTCTATCGAAATAAATGAAAAATACATGGAACTTGAATTACTTATTTCAATTGGAGTTGTGTTAATGTTTATATTAGGCATATACAATGATGTCGACTCATCAATGGTGCTCTTGGAGTTGTAAAATAACTTTTGTATAACCTTAGAATTTTACTCCAAGAATCACCCACATATTTTTTAGTAAGTATTGATAATGTGGGAGTTCTATGGGATGAAACATTAGCTCAAATAATTCCTATCACGGATACTAAAAGAGGTAATAAAAACCAACTTCATTTGAAACTAGTTTGGGGCTTAACAACCCATATGACATAATGATTGACATTGGAGAACGCAATTATTAATATTGGGAAGCAAAAGAGACAAAAATATGATGTTGATTACAATATATTAAGTTAAAAATTTGAATGGTCTACGAGTTCAACCTATATTTTCATATATGGATATGAAAATATGATAAAACTAGTAGATGTGACTATATGAAAAGGAGAAGAACATAGATTGAGAATGATCACAATGTAAACTATTTGTAATTCATTACATTTTTATCATTCACATTTTTTAGCATTCAACATTGTTAATTTATTTACATTCAACTTATTCCTCATATAACTTCTGAAATATACTTTTCAAAAGTACTATGTTCTCAATAAACTAAAAAAATTGATTAAATTTAAAATTGTCAAATTCATATTGGACATACATAATTTTGATTCTTCTTGATAATACTATTTGTACTTTCGATCAACCAAAGAAAATGCATAAATGTCAAATTATTAGAATAATATTAAATGCGTACATATGCATAACATTGATTATCTACAAATTGTGACACTATAATAAGGATTAATGAAGTTATATTGACATTAAACCTTCTTGATAATACTCTCTATGCTTTTAACAAAATGATGAAAGTGAGTGAAATTCAAATGATAAGATTAACCTTAGACATGTACATATACACAATTTTGATCATTTACAAATTTTGTGTGATCATTCATGACTAAAATCATTGTAGATCCATGTTAACCCCAAATTTATCCAATATCAAGAGGAATCAAATCACTAAATGTATACATTTTTCCTCAATTTTACGCTCTAAAAAATATTTGTACCTCAAAAAAATTTGATTTAGTGACATTTACTAGATCTATCATTAAAATAGATCTAAAGTGATAATGGAATAGATCTAAAGTGATAATGGTAGATGTAGGCTAATTTAAAATTACAATTCACTTTCATTCAAACCAACATTTAAAACAATAATGATAAAACAACTAATATTTATAATTATTTTGATCCAAGTAAATTGAATTGAAGTTTCACATAAAAATACTATGTAATGGGTTTAGAGTATGTTATAAAATTGCTTTGGTTTGGTTAAAGATTATTTCAATCAAAAATAAATTTTAGTAAATTCAATTGAAGTTTCATATAAAAATACTATGTTATGGGTCTAGAGTATGTTTTAAAATTGTTATTATTAATTAAAAGCTTTGTTTTTCTTGGAAGTAAGGAAATAGATTAGCGACCCAAGATCTACATTTAGACTTAGACCTATCTAATAAGAAGTAGGAGTAGAAGCCTACACTTTTATGAAACACCAACTAATAATTTATAAGTCACATGGTTGTCCTTCTATAGGTTTCAATCAACATTAATAAATTAATAAATAATGTTCAAAAATCGCACTTTTCTTGTTCAGTGATCATTTCTTATGTAAGAAAAAAAACATTATGTGCCATTTAAATTTCAACAAAATGTTGCAGTTCTCTAGATCTAGACTTAGACTTATCTAATAGTAAGCAGGAATAGAAACCTACACTTTTATGGAACACCAACCAATAATATATAAGTCACATGGTTTTCTTTCTATAAGTTTCAATCAACATTAATAAATTAATAAATAATGTTCAAAAATCACACTTTTCTTGTTAGCATTGCAGTTTTCTAAATCTAGACTTAAACTTATTTAATAAGAAGCAAGAGTAGAAACCTACACTTTTATGGAACACCAACCAATAATTTATAAGTCACATAGTTTTCTTTCTAGAAGTTTAAATCAACATTAATAAATCCATAAATAATGTTCAAAATCTCACTTTTCTTGTTCAGTGATCATTTCTTATGTAAGAAGAAAAACATTGTGTCATTTAAATTTCCACATTGTAGATCTGGACTTAGACTTATCTAATAAAAACACCAACCAATCATTTATATAAAACACCAACCAATAATTTATAATTCACATATCTAATAAAAACACCAACCAATAATTTATAATTCACATTTCTAATAAAAACACCAACCAATAATTTATAATTCACATGGTTTTCCTTCCGCGCAGGTTTCAATCCACATTAATAAATAATATTATAAAATAGCACTTTTGTTGTTCAGTGATAATTTCTTAGGTAATTATGTCAGAAAGAAAACATTATGTGACATTTAAATTTCTACAAAATGTTGCAATTTCAGGAACATTGCATTCGGACAACCCACAACGAGGGGATCCACTTAAACAAGCAGATTCCCATGCAGAGGGCTGAATAGACTTTCACCACTGATGTTCAAATCTCATCATGCTCGGAGCAAAAGGGACAAAATCTCATCTCATCCGGAATGTTTGGTGGAGCTGGGCCGCCATGGCCCTCACTTAAACAAGCAGCGCAGCTACCCATGCAGAGGGCTGAATAGGCTTTGTCTATTGATGTTCAAATCTCACCATGCTCGGAGGAGAAGGGACAAAATCTCATCTCATCCGGAATGTTTGGTGGAGCTCGGCCGCCATGGCCCTGACTCTGACCGGCCGATGGGAAGAAGCAGCCATATATGCAGTTGTCTTACAGAGGATTCCCATTCTGCGAGGGCATTCATCAGAGCAGAACAATGAAGGATGTTCTGCACTTCATCTTCGGCATCCTAGGTATTTTTTCTGTTTCATATTCTCTTCGGAAAGAAACATAGAACACTAATTTCTATCGAAATTTTCTTTACTGTCTTGAAATTTATGCAGGAAATATTTTCGGGGCAGCACTCTTCTTGGCACCTGTGTAAGCCCAATTTCATCAATATAACTTCTTGCTATTCAATAAATCAACTGTGTGAGCACTGAATTATTTATTTATTTATTGGGTCCTCCTTCTGAATCCACACGGTGCAGGATTACGTTCTACTATGTAATAAAAAGGGGTTCTACAGAGGACTTTTCTGGCCTTCCATATGTGGTTGCCCTCTTAAACTGTCTGCTGTACGCTTATTATGGCCTGCCCTTCGTATCATCTGATAATATTCTGGTCACCGTTTCGGATGGATCAGGAGCTGTTCTAGAGCTGGTTTATGTATGCCTTTGCTTGGCATATGCTCCTCCAATGTACAGGGTAAGATTAGAATCATCTTGCAGGTCAACTAGTTGATAAGAATGTGATTCTGATCTGGGGAGCTTAACTGTTATGTATGTGTGAATGAAACGCCAGAGGAAAATTTTGAGATTGTTCGTTGCAGAGTTGGTTCTGTTTGGAGTCATCGTTGTGGTATCGGCATTGGCTCTTGATTACACTGCACGCACTTTGCTTATTGGAATAGTTGCTGCAACTCTGTCAGTGTGCATGTATGCTGCCCCATTGTCTATTATGGTCTCTATTCACTAACTCTTTCTCCCTAGAGTTTTCAGTTTGGGATTTTTGTATTATGATTTCCATTCCTGCTGATTATTCTGAAGTCACGTTGAATTTCTTGTCCCATGGCAGAAACTTGTAGTGGAGACAAAGAGCGTGGAATACATGCCATTTTTCCTGTCACTGTTTGTATTCCTATGCGGTTTATCTTGGGTTGTTTATGGCATTCTTGGCCGAGATGCATTTATTTGGGTGAGCTTATATTTTCAGCAATGCCATCCAAATTGTTTGATTGTAGGTTTCATGGAGTATAGTTAATTGTTTGATTGTAGGTTTCATGGAGTAATAACTATAGCATTAATTTTCAAAATCTCTATTAATTTGAAGATGGATGTTGTAGTTTAATCTGAATTTATTGTAGCTTTTGGAATATCTTGAAATTTTTCGGTAGGTCAATTGTTTCACATCACTGTTGTATGTTGGATTTTTCGATATTCCTAACCAATCTTATAGACAGCAATGGACAATAGCGAAATCAAGTGTTTAACCTGGTTCCTATCCTTGAGATATTTTCACTACTGTATGTTGGATTTCTAGATATTTCTAACCAATCCTATATACAACAATAGTTAGATTCCTAGATATTCCTAACCAATTCTATAAACAACAATGGATAATAGCTAGGTCAATTGTTTAACCTAATTCTTATCCTTAAAATATTTTCAGAATCTACTATCAATACTCTATTTTCATAATATTATTTTCAAAATATCAAACTTTTTTTCATAATATTTTATGAAAATGTCAATTTATTTGAAGATGAATATTGTAGTTAATATCTGAGAAACCTACCATGAAACAATTATTTCCACAGGAATCTCAAATTCGTCCCTATTGTTGGAATATATGCCTATGGATTTAAGGGAATTAATACTCATTTATTGAAACAGGTTCCGAATGGAGTAGGAACTGTGTTGGGTGCAGCGCAGCTTGTATTATATTGGATATACAAGGACTCCACGCCAACGGAATCTCTAGACACCAGAGTGGATCCGGAACGACTTATTCAGAGTTAGCAAGTCATGGAGAGAATGTCTGTATCTGTGTTTAAACAGTACAGAGCATTTAATAACAACTGTTTTAATGTTGCAGATTAGTTAAATATCATAGCAAGTGATGGATATATCTGTTTTTTTTTATCAATACAAGGGTTTAATAATAACGGTTTAGTTCTAATGTTGCAGATCAAATATCAAATTGATGTAGAACCCCCATTATTTATGGATAAGGGATCTCATCAATTTCTAATGTTGCAGACCAAATATCAAATTGATGTAGAACCCCCATTATTTGTAGATAAGGGATCTCTTCAATTAATGTATAATACTTTCATAACAGCGATTTAACATCGATTTGACTACTTACCCCCACCAAAATGTGTAGAGATAATCAATTCCACCAAACTCAAGCTGTTTTAAAAGATATTGAGATATGGAAGTCACCCGTAACATTGTTGGAGTAATACGATTGAATATTTATGTGCTTTTATTATTAATAATTATATGATTTTGTGTAATTAATTTTAACACGGGTCTAAGTTTCAGCGAAGGTTACAATAATTAAGATAAAGTCAGAAAAAGAGAGACTATTTTTAACAAAATGTACATGCTTAATTAAAACCTGTAACATGTAACATTCAAAGAAAGAAATACCAAATCAAATTTCTTTCAAATCCCGCTTCTCAAATGTAAATCTCACATCCTAAAGTGTAATCATAGAGTCCCACATGAAGTGGATTACATAGCATTACATAAATAAACCCTTGAGATAGGATGATTCTGCCCTCAATCAAGGAAGGAAGGATGGCCGAACAAGCTTGTTTAATTTCTACATTTTAATTTATAAGGAGTACTTCTTACCAGTTCACTTGTAGAGTTTAGTTTCTAGTTTCTACATATTAATTTATAGGCATTAGTTTTTATCAGCTTATTCGTAGAACTTAATTTTGAGAATGTGAAAGGAGAATTGACTCATGATTTTTCATTAATAAAGTATTTTAATAAAGAAAATTAGACCAACTAAACTATCAATATCTCAAATATAATATAAAATAGATTATGTAATTTTTAGTAATTTTTCTTATCTAAAATATAGCATAAGCCATCAAAGAAAATTAGACCAACTAAACTAACATTCAAAGTTATTTCTATATCTCAAATATAATATAAAATAGATTACCTAACAACATTTTAATGATCTCAAATATAATATAAAATAGATTACCTAACAACATTTTAATGAGGTAATTTTTAGTTTAATTTTTTAATTGTTTGTAGTTTTTCTTATCTAAAATATAGCATAAGTCATCAAAGAGTATAGGGCAGTGTAAAAGAGTTTTAAAAACAATAACATATTGTTGGAGAGGCAATGTTTGAGGATAAAAGGTAGAATGGTGGTTACTCAAAGAGTATTTTAAAAAGGAAAGATGTAATCAGCTGGTGATTATAAATTATAAGTTTACATTTTTAGCTTAGGAAAAGGTCAAGGAGGTTAGGTTTTACACAAAAAAATCTTTCTTTCAAAGAATTAGTGTTAACAAAGTTTAAGTTCAAATTCAAATGACCTACATGTATCCAAGTTGATTAAATTAAGAAAGGAAGGATATTGTAGGCTCATGTAATAATATAATATTGATGTGATAAGTTTTGCATAAAGACTTCATAAGAGAGATTTTAATAAGTTAGTAATAAGGTGATTTCTTTGCAGGTTGTTGATTGAATCGATATGATTTTGTAGTTTTTTTTTGTATCAATATATTAAGTATGCTAATTATGATGTGAAATTCTATATATATATATATATATAATATATATATAGATATTAATTTGAAAGTTATTTTAATATTTGAAAGTAATTTTCAAGTTTTTTTCCTTCATAATTTTCTAATTTAATAAGAGTTGTTTTTTTTCATGGGATGTAGAAGAGATGGTGACAGGGTGTTCTATTAAGACACTCCTTGGTGTAAAGGTAATCACTTCATAACCCTGTAACCAAAAAATTAATTTTTCAAACGGCCGGTGTGCCACAGGTTGGATGTGATCTTGGGTGATTTTGATAGCTCAAACTAGAAGTTTGGCATGCTAGTCATCTCAGGGCCCACATTACCTAGAAAAAAGAAAAAAATAATTGTATTTGGATTTATAGTGATCAAGTTATGCTAAACTAAATTATTCTATCCGATATTTAAAAATGCACCAATTCCATGATATAAAAAGTGAAAAATATTAAACATGAAGGACACTTTCCATAATAAAGAGTTTCAATCATGTGTTTTTTCATGGATTATGCCATGGTCTAATAAAAGTTTATAATTAGACATTATAAGTGCCTTTTGTACCAATATAAAAATAGGGTTTGCTAATTTAATAATTCAATGATATTGATAGAATGTAAGAAAATTCTACCATGTAAATATATTTGAGAAACTCTTTCTTTCAAATGTAATGAAAAAGTTTGACATTATTTCAATAATATAATTAAATGTATATGTCAAAATTCAATAGTTAACACAATTTCAAAGCTAAATTTTTAAAAGATGATTCCCATTCACTTAGAAACTACTATTCTTGATACACAACATAACATGTTTCCAAGAAAATGAAAACTATATTGTTGGCATTACTAAATCACCACAAGTATAATAATTTATTTCACAAACAAAATCCATCTTTGAAATTCATTAAATATGTAGCATACTTTCTACTGAATGCATTAGAAAATGAAATATTTTTCATACTCATTTCAAGATAAATGTGTGTAGCATGATAAAAATGCCCATGTAACTAAATTGAAATTTCAAAGGCACGAATGAAACTATTTGAGCATATACAATAGCATGAAAACAATCAATACATATAGTAAAATGTAGCAGTTAAACCATAACATTAAAATTGTAGATAAAGATAATGAATAAACTCTTATAGTTGCTAGAAAATACACAACTAGGTATAAAGAATGGATGTTCCACTCAATCATAGAATTGTCACTCTAATTCCCTCAACAAAAAGTCACCCACAAGCCATGGCTATGAATCCACAAGAAAAGATGACTCCTATTTCTTAAATATTATCCACTCACAACCAAGTACCTAGCAAAAATCAAAGCAATCTAATTCCTACAAAAATTCTAATCCACCAACTTTCCTTCCTTTCAACCTACAAAACCCAATAATTAGTGTAGAATTTTATTGTAGATTCAAACTGCAGATTGTAATATGCTAAAACAATTGACTTGAATCTACTTTACTCATTTGCAGAAACAAAAAATTGATTGATGAAATAGCGAAGCAGAAAGGGAAGAATTTCAATTACACATAACACAATAATTTTTTGGGGAAAGCCATAGCTAAAAACCCCTGCTATGTGTGTATTGGGTTAATCAGAAGCTCTGAGGAGAAAATACAATGTTTGTTCAACCCAAACAAATATGCACGTGTATAATATATCTCACTGCTTCACAAAATAGCCTAAGCTAATACTTAGCCAAAATTGTTGTCTATCAAGCTCCTACTTCCTTGCATCGTTGCCTAGGGAATTATCCCATATTTAATTGGGAAATTCTTCATCCATAACTGTGAAATCCATCCACAGTCCTTCCTTTGATTACATGCACCATAGGTTTATTTAGATGATTTTACAACTGATAGTACATTGTCCCTGAACTGTAATCTCAACTCGGTCTTTCTCAGAACTAACATGCATGAGTTATTTATGAGTGAATTATCAGTTATTTGATTGATCAATGCATGTGAATTAAATCCAAATTAATTCACTTGACTTCTCACTAGTTCCTCCATCAAGTAGAACTAGTTTAACTGAATTGAAGTCAGTTAAACCGAATTAAATAATTACAACTCAATAATAACTCAACATGGCCCCCTAAAATTTAGGGATCACTCTACATGACTCTAGATAGACTCCCAACTCGAATTAGTTAATCCATCTAATCCAACGTAACTTAGTTAATTTTTATAAGGTTATATGAGAATTACAATTACAATTACAATTCAATTCATAATTTAATTCAAGGACAAATTAAATTAGGATTTTCTTGATGTTAATTTTAACATTTCTTGTTGCTATTTTCAATAGTTCCTCTCAACAAGAAAGGAATTCAACTCTATCTCGATCCGGTACCTCTGGAATTTTCTACATGCAACACTTGTCATTGTTCCTACTACAACATATGCAAACTAAAAAGCATCCAAATAAAATAAATTGAATCAAGTGTGTCTGAAACTATCTACTCAGAAAATTATGTTGTTGTTGACTCTGCTTATAAGCCTCCTGCTCTGTTGTCAACACTGCTCTACACTCTTTATTATCTAACTGACACTAGTCCTCGTGCTACTTAATAATATGCCCCACTATAGCAAGGTAATGATCCATGAGATAAAAAAACACCTCAATGGATCCTGAACAATTTCTGAACTCTTAGGACTATTGCTTCACATCGCCCCACCTCTCACCTGGAAGTATGGTTGCATGTGCTCCCTCTGCCCACTTGGCTCTAAATTTCCCCTATCGAAGGTCTCTTCTTTAGTGGATGTCTCCACTCGGTCTCCTCTCTAGTTCTTTAATTGTTGTTGCTCCACAACTTTCTAAGGCTGCTTCTGAGTCTGTATGTTGAGAGCTAATTCATGATCCCTCTCAACCACCAAGTCTCTAACATTTTCCTTGCTCCTCAAGCTTTACATGCATCTTGTACCTCAAGTGTATATAGGTTGTTGACTCCTACACCGATCTGTTTCACTTGTGCCATGGAAATGTGCCTAAGGAAAACCTTTCCTTTGCTAAAAATCACATCGTAGCCACAATATTCCAATATCGTGATGGAAACCAGATTCTTCTTTAGTCCTGGAACATACATCACATCTGTGAGTCTAAGAGGGGATCCAGACTCCCTCTGAAAAGTAACAGTATCGATGTCTATTGCACTATACCTCCCATCATCTCCAAAATCTATGTTTCGCTTGAGGTTTTTGTCCTCCAAGTCACTAAAGAGATCTATATTCCCCGTCATATGGAATGAAGAATTGTTGTCGAGATACCACATGCTTCCCATTACAATGCTTTCCAGGTATGAAATGAGAGTGAAATCAAGTTCGAATTGTGAAGCTATAGCTTTACCTGTTGCTGCTATTGCGGACTCCTTCTTTCTTGCTTTCTTCTGTGGAAATTTTGTGGCATAGTGCCTGAAATTGTGAGAGTGAAAACACTTGATGTTCAATAAGTCCTTCTTCTTTCCATGCTCCTCGCCTCGAGGCTTCTTTCCCTTAGATTTATTTTTTTTCTGACTAATACAAATTCCTCTTCCAATTCTTTGGATGAGGTACCATCTCTAGTGTTTCATTGAACTGCTTACTGTACCAAGTAAGATCACAACCACTCCAACTCTGGTATTTTTTCCCTCCCATTAACTGAATCCTTGTAACTGTGTCAGCTCTTGGGAAGCCCTAGAAGTATTAAGCACAATAGATCATCTGCATCAATTGTAACACTAACACTTCCAAGCTCATCCCGACATTGGGTGAACTTGGTCATGTGCTTCGGTATTGAGTTGCCCTTCTTCATCTTGATCTTTCTGAGATTCTCTTTCAATGCCAACTTCCTGGGGTCACTGTTGTTTTGAAACAGGTTTGTCAAGGCATTCTACATTATAAATGAAGTTTCCTTACTATGGAGATTCGATAAAATATGATCTCGAATTCCTTCTAGGATAATTCTTCTTGTCTTTTCCACACACGTTCTCCACTCTGCCAGATCTTTAGGATCAGATGTTGGAGGCTTCAGGTTATCATGATCTATGAATTCCTTTTGTATGTTGTCTTCGAGCACTTCCTCCATCCAGTCCTTTCAAGAAATATAGTTCAAACTACCCTTAAGGGTATATTTGAGTCTCAATCCATAGAATGAAATCGTGCTGGCTCTAAAGTATAATACTACAAATTTGATTTTTCCTACAAAACAAACTCATATTCTCCTCTTCTGTAGTGACTTTAGCTCTGATACAATGTAGAATTTTCTTGTAGATTCAAATTGCATATTTTAATATGCTAAAACAATTGACTTGAATATACTTTACTCATCAGCGGAAACAAAAAATTGATCGATGAAATCATGAAGTAGAAAAGGAATAATTTCAAGCACACATAACACAATAATTTTCTAGGGAAATCCACAGCTAAAAAACCCTGCTATATGTATATTGCATCAATCAAAAGACCTGAGAAGAAATTACAATGCTTGTTCAACCTAAACAATCTCTGCACAAGTACAATCTATCTCACTACTTCACAAAGGTCCAGCTCAAGCCAATACTTAGCCAAATATGTTGCCTACCAAGCTCCTTCATCCTCGTGTAGTTTCCTAGGGAATTAGCCCATATTTAATTGGGAAATTTCTCATTCATAACTACACAATCCATCCATAGGCCTTTCTCTAATTGCATGCACCATCTGTTTAAGTTAGATGATTTCAGAACTGATAGTACATTGTCCCTGAACTCTAATCTCAACTGGGTCTTTCTCAGAACTAACATGCATGAGCTAATATGATTGAATTATTAGTTATCTGATTGATCAATGCATGCGAATTAAATCCAAATTAATTCACTTTACCTCTCACTAGTTCCTCCATCAATTAGAACTACTTTAACTAAATTTAACTCAGTTAAACTAAATTAAATAATTACAACTCAATGATAAATCAAACTAGGCCCCTAAAATTTAGGGATCACTCTACATGACTCTAGATAAACTCCCAACTTAACTTAGTTAACTATTACAAGGTTCTATAAGAATTAGAATTATAGTTTAATTCCTAATTTAATTCAACGAAAAATTAAATTACGATTTTTTTGATGTTATTTTTAACATTTCTTGTTTCTATTTTCAACAATTAGGATCCCCTTCTCTTCCACACAATCGCTCAAGCTATCCCACTTCCCACCATGGCTCCAACATAGGTTGGACATGAAATCTCTCTACTAGGGATCCCAAGAATTCTAGTTGTGACAAGAATTATCACAATAGCCAACTCACTTTCTCTTGGGTGATTAATAGCATAAATATCCATATATTTACTAGCTCTAATAGGCTATCTATTTTCAACATCCACAATGGCTCCTTTCTCCTCCCATCACCTAGAACTCTCTTTCTCTCTTTATCCCAAGCTGTAAAAACTACTGTCTCTACATTCAAATTTCCTCTTGTCATAGGCATGTTTGACTTTCCCAATTCACAAAGTTTATTATACTTAGCCCATGCTTGGAGGACAGAGGAGAAGGTTTGTGAGAAGCCTTTGGCTGTCTATGAGCAACAAAGGGATTGTACTGAGAGCTGGATAGCTTGTGAGCTAAAGAATTGTGTAATCCGAACATATTTCCACTTGTATGATAATACAGAGATCGGGGTTTTTAGTTGAGGCTTTCCCCAAAGTATTTTTCTGTGTTTCATGTGTATGATTTCTTTTTCTCTGTTATATGTGTTCTGATTGATCTAGCTCAAATTGATTAAGCTTCCACAAAGTTTGATTGTAGAAGTAGATCTAGTATTTTGCTTTAGTAAATTGCATTATGAGGTGATCTATAGTGGGAATTTCTCCATGGTATCAGAGCAAAGGTGATCAAAGCGAAGAACAGTATACAAATAAGGGAGAAGTTTCAAGTGTCAAGTTCCTAATTATAGAATTCAAATTCTTATCACATCTTAAATTTACAAATGGCATTCAACGGTTTAAGACTCGAGTATGACCTTGATGGCAACTCGAATTATATAGCATGGAAGGATTGAATGGAAGCAGTATTAGAGGACAATAGTCTAAAGAACTCATTGATTAAGAAGTCCCTATGCTGGTAGCAACTAATGCTACAGAATTAGCGAAATGGAAGAAATGTGTTGCTAGAGCGAGGAGAATCCTTCTAGAAGGAGTTTGAGATCACATAGTCTCGAGTCTCCATGGGAAGGAGACACCTTTTTCAATGTGGAAAACATTGAAAGATCTATACCAGAACAACAACAATCAGAGGAAGCTGGTGCTGAAAGACAAGCTTTGGAAAATCAAGTGTGAAAAGGGAGACAGGATCTCTACATATCTGAACAAGCTCACCACCTGCAAGGATGAGCTTGGAAGTGAAGGGATCATGACAACCGATGATGACATCGTGAGTCTTGCTCTCCTCTATCTTCCTAAGAGCTAGCATAGCTACCAAGACTCGATAAATGGAAGAGAAAAATTGCCAGATTTGGAATGACTTTTGTCAGATCTAATGCAGTAGGAGATAAGAAGAAGCACCAGAGATGGTTCTTCATCTAAGGAGGATGAAGAAAATTTTGCCTTAGTGAGTAAGGCAAAGAAAGGGAAGGAGAAGAATTCTCATCCCAAATAGAGTTCTTCCCATGGTCGGAAGAAGTTTGACAAATCAAAAGTGCGATTCTTTCATTGTCATGAGGTGGACCATTTTGCAATAAATTTTCCACTAAAGAAATCCAAAAAGGGATCCAAGGAAGGATCAGAAGGTGAGGCACTCGCCTCACAGTTCGAGTTGGATTTCACCCTCTTTGCATGCATGGTTTCATCCATGGTGGGATGTGGTTTGTTTCTTGACAGTGGAGCTTCATTCCACATGACCAACGATAAGAGTTTGTTCAGTACCTTGAAGGAGAAAGATCTCCAGATACTCATAGAGATGGGTAATGACAAAAAGTATAGTGTCAAAGGAGTAGGCACAGTTGCTTTTCAGAGGGAGCATGGAGCTCTCATTACCTTGACAGATGTGAAGTATGTGCCAAGATTGAAGAAAAACTTGGTATCGATCACAATGCTGGAAGACAAAGGCTATGATGTAGTCTTCAGTAAGGGAAAGGTTTTCCTTAGACACGTCACCACGGGACAGGTGAAGCAGATCGGTTCACGAGTCAAGAACCTGTATGCCCTTGAGATTCAAGATGCATGCAAAGCCTTGAGGAGCAAGCCAACTGAGGGAGGCTTGGTGGTTGAGATGGAGAGTACGTTACCTCTAAACATGTGCCAAAAGAAGTCTTAGACAATTGTGGAGGAGCCACAGTTGGTGAAGCAGCTTCAAGATATTGTAGAGCAGCCACAACTAGAGAAGCAGGAGACCAAGAGGAGGCATCCACTCATGCAGAGACCTCCAATAGGGGGGAATTTTGAGACAAGTGGGAAGAGGGATCACATGCATCCATACCTCTAGGATAGAGGTGGGGTTATGTGGAGTGGCAGTCCCAAGAAGGCCGGAATAGGGGCAGGATCATTGAGGTACCCAACCTCTTTGATTAGACCTTGCTACGGGAGCCCCGATTTATAGTAGCAGGACTGGTTGAGTGGGTAGAGACAGATGAGGATGGAGCAGTAGAGAGAGCTACAGTGCAGGAATCCCAAGACAGCGCAAAGCAAATAGGCTGCAACAATGCGAGAGGCACAGGAGTGTTGCACCAGTGCAGGATGGCATAGAGAGGTGTGAAACGGTGCGAGATGCATGGAGTGTTGCAGTAGCTTACAGGTCATAGAGGGAGCACTTGTTAGCGGCAGAGGAAGCTTCAACATTAGAGGATGTTTCTAGCCCAACAAGGAGGTCAGTTGGGAGATTTTTGTTTCTAGAGTTGTTGGAGCAACAACACTTGGGAGAAGTGTTACATGCAGAACATTCCAAAGGTTCAAGATCAGGTTCGAGTTGAATGCCCTTCTTGTTGAGAGGGAGTGTTGGAAATAGCAACAAGAAATGCTAAAAATAGCTTTTCTATAAATAGCATCTCAGGTACCAGTGTTGGATATAGCAACAAGGAATGAAAAAATGGAAATGCTAAAAATAGCATTGTTATAAATAGTATTTTAGGATAGATTCCAATTTTAGTTAGTCCTTGAACTAAAATTGAGAAGTAAAATTCGAATTTGATCTTAGCAGCTGTTTGTAAAAGAATTAATTAATTTATCTTGATTTAATTAGTTGTAGAAAATCAAACATGAAGTCTATGTGAAGACATGCAACAATTTCTCCATTGATTGAGGAAGTTATCCCTTGATTAAAGGAGATCAGGATGAGTTGTACTTTGAGTTGTAATTGGTTAGCTCAGTTAACTAAGTTAAGTCCAGTTAGATTAGTTCAAATAGTTTGTTGAACTAATTATGAGTTCAGTTAGTTAATGCATGCATGCATGTAATTGCTGCACTTTTGATAACTAGATATTTTCTATAAATAACTCATGCATGTCAGTTTAGTCAGAGACCTAGTTGAGATTAGAGGAAGGAACAATGTACTATCAGTTGGAGGATTTTTCCTATATAGGAAACTCATCCATGCAAAAGGAATTATCTCCTTCAGGGTTGTGCAGTTACTTCTGAGTTTAGTGAGCAGTGTGATGAGGCCAATTCACATAGGTGGTGGCATTGGACCCCATGAGAAACTACGCAAGGAAATAGGAGGCTTGGAAGGCAGAGGAGAAGGTTTGTGAGAAGCCTTTGACTCTCTATGAGCAGTAGAGGGATTATATTGAGAGCTGGATAGCTTTTGAGCTAAAGCTTTGTGTAATCTGGATATATATTCACTTGTATGATAATACAAAGATCTTGGTTTTTAGCTAAGGCTTTTCCCAGAGTATTCTTTTGTGTTTCATGTGTATGATTTCTTCTTCTCTGTTATATGTGTTCTGATTGATCTAGCTCAAATTGATTAAGCTTCCGCAAAGTTTGATTGTAGAAGTAGATCTAGTATTTTGCTTTAATATATTGCATTATCAAGTGATCTATAGTGGGAATTTCCACAGAACATACTTCAATAAACAAACATGAAATGCATTATGAATTTTCATGGATGTAGATAGTGTAAACATGTATGCAACTAAGCTTATTCTCTCTAGGACTTGAAATGCACTATAGTCTCTCACTCCCAATTTTGGCCAACTGCCCATTATTATAAGAAAACTAAACTAAATGAAGATATTCTTCCCACCTAGAAGGCTTGTCCATTACATAGATCCTTAGGATGTCTTTAATTATTTGGCTGATGCTCTTTAATTTCCTAGATGATTCTAGATAATATATTGTGTTGAAATTTAGATTTGTCCCAAATCCATTAAATAAATCTCTCCAAAAATTAGATGTGAACTTGGAATCTGAGTCGAACACTATTGCATTAGGAACACAATATATTGTAGTAAACTCCTTTATATAAATATCTAAATTGTTGCTACCTTGTGAATCATCTTGAATATAATAAAATGTGCAACCTTTGTAAGCTTATCCACCTCCACCATAATAAAATCATGTTTTGTTGTAGTTTTGGGAGGCTTGTTGTTGCCATGATAAAATTTATAGTAACTACTTTACATTTCCATTCTAGAATGGGAAATGATCATAGTAATTTAGTTGCAGTTGCATGTTCTTCCTTTACCTTATAACATTCAGTGCATCTTATTATACAGCTAGCCACATCTTTCTTCATTATAGGCCAAAAATAATAGCCCCTTAACCTACAATTATCTCTTGGTACCCTAGGTGTCCAACATACAACAGATTGTTCATCTCTTCAACACTAAATTTCACAACTCGTATGAATTAGGAACATGAACTTTGTTCTTGTACAAGAGGATTACATTCTCTTGCCACCCATAGTCTTTAAATTTTAGCTATACATTACTCTAGTGTAAGTCGTCGTGGAATTGTACATAATGTATATTTGATGCTACAACCTCAAAAATTCTACTTTTAAATTATGAAATGCACATACTAATGGATATAACATGCATTTAATGTACGAGCGTACTAAGTGCATCAACCACTTTATTCTCTAATCTCATGATATTTTTGATGTTAAAGGCATGAGATATTCTAGTCATCTAGTTTTCTTGGCATTTAGTGTTGGCTAAACAAGTATTTCAAACCACCATAATCCATTTTTGACTCAAATTTTCTTGACATGAGATAATACCTCCACATGTTTAAAGCATGAGTTATGGCTACCAATTCTAATCTATTTGTGACATAGTTTCTCTCATGCTTTTTCAATTTTCTTGACTCACAACATACAACATACAATTTTTTTGCAAAGACTCCAATAAGACCTTATTTTCATCCATCAATGCACCTTCACACTTAGTATTACCTTCTAACATTATTCTCTTCTTCTATAATGGAGTGATTAGATTTACCATCTCAAAGAAACATGCCATGAATTTCATTTAATATTCATTTAATATTCAGCTAGACTCATAAATAATCTCACTTGTAAAACATTCCTTCTTTGATGTACATCATCTTCTTATTGCGTCAATCTTCTATCTACTAATATACACTCTTGTGACAATGTAGGCCAAATAAACCTATAATAAGAGCACTTGCTGAACATGGAATACAATTGGTCCTTCCTGTATTAATCCTTGGCTAAAATATCTTTCCTTCGTTGTCTTTATCAAATATAATTCGCCAATGGTCAGATCGTTTGGGCATGAGTCTTCTACAGGACTTCATTATCGCTATCATTTCTCTAATTTAATTTTCCCTTTGGTCATCATTTCCACAATTCTGTTCCGCTCATTTTGCATCTTGAACTCAAAAATCCTTCTGAGTGTGCATTTTTGGAATTTGTCACTGACTGACTTCTCCCATCTTCCTATCATATACACAATCATTCTTGATTGTCTTGGTTCCCCTCGTCACCATCCCTGGTGGCAATTTGGGTGTGTATTCTTGATTGTCTTGGTTCTCCTAGTCACCATCCCCGGTGGCAATTTGGGTGTATTTTTGCAAATTGTCACTGACTGATTTCTCCCATCCTCCTATCATATACACCATCAGTCTTGGTTCTCTTGGTTACCATTCCTGGTGGCAATTTGTTTAGAGTAATTGTCTTAGTTCTCTTGGTTACTATTCTGGGTGGAAATTTGTTTATATTTTGGTAATTTACTACGATAATCGAACATAATCAACCAATTCCTGTTGGCATTGTCTGTTCAGAAACAACACAATTTAGAAGCGCTATTTCTGGTAACCACCATCACAAAAAGCAGAAAATTCGCATAGGAACTCAATCTATCAATTTCTTTACACACAAGAACGGAGCCCTGTTGCTTCTTTACCCAACGATATTATGGTTTTCTTTTTTCCCAGCAATCTTCTGCTTTCTCTTTCCCATCATAATTTCAAGCTCTGGTACCACTTGATGCAGATTTGTCTTATACCTATAAGGAAAACAAGCAGTAATTCTAATTCACACAACGTTTGTTAAATACTCCGCCTTGATCCATACAATCTCGTGAATATCACACTGAAAAAACTAGAATTATAATATTTACGTTGTTATTAAAATATCCAATGACCATTTTGATGGGGCCTGTCTACAGTCTAATTCGAGTAGGGTTTCTATTTTCCACAAGAAAGTATGATTCCTCCCTGGGTTAGAATAGTCAAACGCTTTTATCATATCCTGCAAATGAAGTCAAACTTAAAACCCATAGCTAATTGTCTTAATCAGATCACCCCCTTGTCTTAGTTATCTCTAGCTGTTGTAGCTATGTTGTTTCCAGGAACGTAATTCGCTGTCTGTCTCCAGTTTGAACTTCAACTCTCTGGTAATTCGATACAAAAATGGCGGTTTTTCTGGCTTCAGTGAGATACACGATACCCAACATAGCATAGCGTCCTGTGTAGCAAGAGTAAGAGTTGAGACATCTTCAATCTACTAGAGTAGATTCTATTCCAGGATTATTTGGTCTTCTATCCCAATGCAACGTTTGTGAACATTATCCTCCACTTTTCTGTTCTTGACTCGTGCCTGGTTACTGGATTTGGTGGGATTTGTTGGTTGAGTGGAATCTGGGAATCGAAATGCGAAGTACTCAATTCAAATTATTGGCACGTCTGTTTTGGATTATTCAGTTTTTTTAAAACTTTATTCTTTGGTATTGAAGGTTTTATGGACTGTTATGTTATGATACAGGTTTCATAGGATTAGTAGGGTTTCACACTATTAGTGTGTAATTGTAGGATTGAATTTTTAAATATTTTGGTAATTTGCTTGTATTGTTCTGGTGAAGGTTTTGAAAACTGTATTTTTAAAAAGAAATGCCAAGATTTTACCTAAAATATAGTTGTTTTGAATTTGTGGTTTTTCTTATTTGTTTTTAGGTATTATATATTTTTGAAGTAATATTTTATTTTTAAAAATTTATATATCTTATTATTTAAATCATTTTATTTATTCAATAATGGAATGATAGTTTACATATGGGGTAGTTTAATTGGTTCTCAATTTGAAAATGAAATATTATTTGCTAAAAGGTTTCAGATTTAAATCCCCAATTCCGTGGGCTTCTTGAAAGAGTAGTATTGGACATGGGAATGACTTACATTTTGATGGAGACAGAGATGGATTCTTGATCGAGTTGATGTTGTGACAAGAGGTTGAGAGAAACTACTAATGATAGCATGAGCATGTTCATTCTTATGGTTTGAAAGTGACAATTACACTCACCACCTGATTAGTTCGAATCATGGTGGTCGACAGTGTATTGAGATGTGTTAGCATTGTGTTGGAGTATAATGGCAGCAGTTCACACAATGACGATACATGATAGGGTCGACACAATGTGTTGCAGTAGGCATGTAGCTTGAGTTGAAGGGACCAACCTTCCAGGGTGGGGTAGCATGTGGGGTTGTGACAGATGTGTTTGATGATCATAGATTGAGGATACTTTCGGTTTCATAGAGACACAAACCTTTATGGTTTGTGCAATGGAAGAATAGAGATAGGCAAAATGGACATTTTGGATGTTAGAGCTAGAGACATTTTGCGATGTCGTATGAGCGTGTTGTCTAAGATGAAAACCGTTTAGAGTGGGGGACTACCCTACACTATATTGAACTTTATAATATTAATGCTATCTATTTTAATTTAGATTTTTTAATTAACTTTAATGTATATTTACACAAAATACATATAATGGCCATGCTTTTTCCTCGCTACTCATTTCCCAAACCTCGCTACTCATTTCCCAACCTAAAGAAACAAGCCAAATGCCCAAGACTCACAAGCATCTAGTAGGAGTTAAATCTTGGGTGGTTATAATCACTAGCAAGTAATTCCAAGTGGCTTAGTTTTCCTTGAATAACTGAGATGAGTTAGATTGGATTAGCCAGTGATGACTATTCTCACAGCTAGTTTGACCATTGAATTATGATAATTTTTCCAAAAATACATATAAAAATTATAAATTATGATAACAAATTATCCAAAAAATTATATTTAGAAAAAAGACAAATAAATAAATACTTTCATATAGTTTACTTGTTATATGTTTGTGTTTTAGATTTACTTGTTCTATGTTTTTGTGTTTTGGGGTTTTTCATATTAAATTTGTTCATTATGTTCATAATTAAAGACATTTATTGAAATCACACGTTTAAATTATAAGTTCTCTACATTTTGTGTTTTATTTTATTTTTAAATATTACGATCAAAAACACATATTAAACAATAACAAAATTTACAATTTGACCAAAATTTATATCTACATAATAATACCAAAAACTCCAAAAATATATTATACTTAAACAACTCAGATTCTTTTATATAATTTACTAAAAAAACATCACAAATAACAATCGGGTAGGTAGAATATTCCTTGCATTTAGATGCCCCTCTTTCCATGTGAATTAGTTCGCTGTAGAATTAAGAAGAAATTATAATAATTTCTTTGTTTTGGCTTACAATTAAACAACTCCAATTCTTTTATATAATTTGCTAAAGAACATCACAATTGAGTGGGTAGAATATTCCTTACATTTAGAAGCGCCTCTTTCCAAGTGAACAGTTCTAGATTTAGGTTATTTACTTTGGTTTTTTTAGGTTTTTTTTTAAGCACAGTTGTTTATAATGAGAGTTTTTAAAGTTTTTTCGGTGGTTTTTTCTGGTCAAAATCCGGCAGCAAATTCTTGGAATCGCAAGTTTGATAGCTATTTTCTACACAATCAAAGCGTCTCAGGGATTTTTTAGGATGTTGAATCCAAATATGCAGTTAAAAAATCATTTTAACTGCAACAAATCAATATTTAACCTCAATTTCTTCCCAGGAATTCAGTCATTAAAATCTCCAAAAAATCACATTATAGACAACTCCTTTCTTAATAGAAAAGGTAAGCTAATGCACAGTGAATCAAACCCTAATCTATCTCTCGTAAACCAGACTCTCACCTCGTCGATTGCGTCTCACTCTGCAGGCACAAATTTCAGTAAACCAGAATCTCACCTCGTCGATTGCGTCTCACTCTGTAGGCACAAATTTCAGTGACATGAATGACAGCTCGCAGAGATTAGTGTTTTGAAAAATGTGTTTTTAATCGCTAAGCACAAAGAAAACACATGAAAAAACAAGTTGAATTCTGACCATACTTGAATTTTAGTTTTGCAGACTGGAAATATTTATTTAAATTTTTTCAGTAGTACGTAAATTGTTTTTCATTTGCAACAAAATCCAAACTCTTCTCTATATAAGACAAATTACTTTTCCAATTAACATTGAAACTGATTTTGGCCTTGCCCATTTTAAAATAAAATAAAAAATAAAAGCACTTATGCATTTGTATATGGAATCCAATGCGTATTCTTGTATCTAAGTTTATTTATGAACTTGGAAACCGTGAATGTAAGGCCATATGTCCAGTAACTGTGAGGTCTGAAACTTTATTTGTATGTTGTACACTGTTGGTTATCTTATAAATCTCCAAGTGAGAATTGGAAAAGAACGCAGTCTGCCTATACCTGTTATGCGCACTACGAAAGTACTTTTGCTTTAGTGATTAGAGTTAGGTCTGCATCACCAGCCCCCAGAACATAACCAAGCACAGCAACCCACCAAGGAATGTGGCCTGCATCGCCCTAGTCACTATCCACCCACCCCGGCGACTCTCTAGCTCGGCGACTGCAAACCAAAAAAGTCCATCGCTTTGGCTAAATACGAAGTAAAGCATAAAGAGCGACAAGACAGTTGTCCGTTTTCCCTTGATGATGCGCCTCCTCTTCCGCAAGGCAGCTGGGCTGTAATATTGCTCCTGCAACACAGATGTAACGCTGGCCAGGTACCCAACCATGTTTATATACACAAGGACACAGAAGAAAAAGGCGAATACCGGAATTGAATTGAAAATAAACTCTCTTGAACTCACATATTTATAGAATCCCACGTTCTACATAACCAGGAAGAAGGCCAGTATGTAGACCGTGATATAGGCCAAGATGACTGTAAAAAACCAGAGGAGAGTTACTGCCAGGCGCTTCCAAGACCTGGTAACGACGGTCAAAGTGTTCGCAAAGGAAGCTTCATTGGCCGCGTAGATGGAAGCCGCCGAGTACATCACCGACGCAGTAGACAGCATCCAAAATTCAAACACTCCATTCGTCATTCGGAGCGGTTGAAAGCCCCTCGATTCCAGGGTTACAGACTGTACCGGTTTAGTGATCATATAGAAGAAGTCGTGATCGGATTTATAAAGCACCAGAGGACCGGGCATCTGGCATAGCACCAGAGTTGCAAAGGCCAGAGGGAGAAGCAGAGTGAAAGCGAGAGTGCGCACTAGGTCACGGCGGGAGGAGCAGAGAAGGGTACTGAAAACCTCTTCCTCACCGCCGAGTAGCTGGAGTTCCTCTTCTCCTCTTCCAATGGCTTTTGCTTTGACGGCGGATATCTACCGGAAACACTGAACCCTAAACAAATTGTTGCCCCGCCTCCTCCTGCTTTTGCTAAATCAAATTGCTTGTGGGATTCTCTTATGGATGATAAATGATCCAGCGATTGGTCTGGCTTGGTCAACCTCACTTCCGTGTAGATGAGATGACTGTACATCTTCAATTTTTAGCTTCTTTAACTTGTGGCAGGAGCACTCGAGTGTAGAATATTTTATTGTTTATGGAAAATTCACTTTTCATGAAAGGTTTGTTTGTCTGAACTTATTTATCTGTTAGGCTGTGATTTTTTCACTCCGTGTGTGGATTTAATAAAAAATATTTTGTGAAATGTCAAATCTAAATAAGACCTATTTTTTATTCTTTCAGTTTTGTTTTGAAGTTTCGGGGTCGCTTGCATAATTCCAAAGCTTTTGACATGAGGGGTGAATACTGGTAGAGAAACTAAACTTTAAAATTTTGATTGAGCATATCCCTGGTTCTAACTATTAAAAAATAGATAATTAATTTAACAGATGTTTATAGATAATTAATAAACTAAACTTTAAAATTTTGATTGAGCATATTCATCTCTGGTTCTAACCGTTAAAAAATAGATAATCACTC
This sequence comes from Pinus taeda, assembly GCA_000404065.3. Lineage (NCBI taxonomy): Eukaryota > Viridiplantae > Streptophyta > Pinopsida > Pinales > Pinaceae > Pinus > Pinus taeda. The sequence goes on from APFE031198537.1 coordinate 83,992, forward strand.
GTTAAAAATAGATAATTAATTTAATATTTTGATTGAGCATATCTCTGGTTCTAACTATTAAAATATAGATAATTACTCGTTAAAAATAGATAATTAATTTAACAGATGTTTATCGATAATTAATAAACTAAACTTTAAAATTTTGATTGAGCATATTCATCTCTGGTTCTAACCGTTAAAAAATTAGATAATCACTCGTTAAAAATAGATAATAAATCAGCTCGTTAAAAATGAGATAAATTAATTAATAAATCTTGAATAATTTCTTAATTTTAATTATAATAATTATTAAATAATATGGTAAGAATTTCAGTTTGACTATGAAAAAATTTGGAGTCTTTTTTACTAGATATTAAGATTTTTTTTATTAATAATTATTAATAATTATTAATATATGGTAAAAGAATTTGAGTTTGACTAATGAAAGTATAAGATTTTTTAAAATTTTTAATAATAAATAAGAGAAACTTGAGATTTATTCTAATGCGTTATTTAATTAAAAATATATAGTTGTTTTTAATAGTTGTAATTTTTTTCTCTACGGAGGTGATAGAAAATAGTATTATTGATATTACATGAGATGTAATTTATTTTACATTCAATTTACATGTGATATTTACAACAACAAAAAATTGAATTGTCTTTAGTGAGATTTTTTGGAAGTTTCTCATGTCGGTTTTTCTAGTCTAGTTTCACAAGCTTGATGGGTAACCCCTGCAAAATCTAAGTACCCTAAATATTTCTCAAGGTGATGGATCCATATATAGTCAAAAAACTAGTTTAAATAACACAAATCAAGATTTCACCTCAAATCAAAAGTGGCCTTAAAGAAAACTCCAAAAATTATTAATAACCAGAAGTATTTTACTATTAACCATAAGTAAATTATCTCAATGTCCATATTAAATAACATAATTTTACATCTACTTCATATATAGAAAAATAAAGTACTTTAAATTAAAAAAATTTATTATATTTTCACTTCTTACAGAAGTATAATTTATTGAGTTTGATTTAAAGATTTTAAAAATATCAATAAGAAAGAAAAGTTTAATGTGGGTTATAAATAAAATATCTGAATAAAGAAGTTGAGTAAATTTCTTTTTAGCATAAAACATATATAGAGAGAATGATTATGATAATTTTTATTACATTAATAGTAGCTTTCTAATTCAATGTATGAGGAAGATTTGTTATTCGTTCAATGTTTGATATAGATTTGATATGAAATATTTTAGAAAATATTAATAATGAAAATAATTAAATGTATGCCTGAAAAAATATGAGGACCATGTTTTAACATTTTGATATAGAGAACGTGAATTGCAATATTTTAATGTCAACTGCATATATATTATACTAGTTTAAATCCATCTTATGTCTAAATCAAATTCTTTCACTCTAAAAGAGGCTTGCATCTTAAAGTTTTTATCCCTCTAGAGCTTGGCAAGTAGGGAATTAATAAATCTTAAATTGGTCATATTCACAATTGTTGAATTTCTATTTCTATTTTATTTTTATTAACTATTATTTTTATTACATTTTATTATTTAATTATAATTTTTTATTCGTTACATTTTTTATCATTAAATTATAAATTTTAAACTCTCATTTTCTTCTAAATACAACTAATCCAATTATTTTATCTTTTTACTACTTTTAAAACTATTTTATAATTATAATATAATACATCCATACTTATAATTTATATTTATTTATATATATTATTTTATTATCTCAAAAAAATTAACCCTCTTTATCATTCATATTCTGGTTGTTGTTTATTATTACTTAGGAAAAAGTAAACTTTCTCCTTATTTAACACAAAATAAAAATAAATAATAACTAAAAATAATACATCAAAACATAAGCTATTTCTTATATATTTATATCTTAAAAAATAACCCTCTATAATAATTTATATTTCTAATTTTTGTTTATTATTATATATAAAAAGGCCACTTTCTCTCTACGTAATACAAAGCCTAGACTAAAACTTTTGTCTCCACCAATATGCTAATTTAGTCACTGTCCAAATTTCCAAAGAGGACAAGAGTTGGATAGTGGAGTTCAATTTTTTCTCCATACTCTCGGCCTCTATGCTAATTTAGTCACTGTCCAAATTTCCCAAGAGGACAAGACTTGGATCTCGGAGTTCAATTTTTTCTCCATACTCTCGGCCTAAAGAAAGAATATTTCATTTTAATATAATAATCAACAAGGTAATTTTTTTAATAAAGTTTGGTATGCTTATTAACTAATTAAAAAATAGGTCTTCTTGTTTACTGGTTTGGGATGCGGAAAACTAAATCAGTGACAACGCTATATAGCTTGTGTTAATATTATTATATTGTGGAAAATAATACAGTGAAATAAGTTTATAAATATTTTATGGTAAGGGAATTATTATTATGGGGATATTTATATTTAATTTGATTTAATTTAATTTAATTAAATTAGCAAGTTGATTATTTAATGGAAGTAAAACAAATAACTTAAATAGAAAATTGTTAATGTAAAGGAGACTTTACTAGATTTGTATTTAGATTTTCTATTTTTTTCTCAAAGTTTCATAAATACATATTTGTAATTTTTTTAATCATCAATGACACATTATTGTTTACTTAAAGCAAAAACTCTTATCAAGCTTCACTTCTTTTCACTATTTTTTTTCCTATTATTATCTATACTTACTAGTAAAAGTCAACTATTTAGAGATATATATTATACCTACCTTTATATGTACTAGTACTAAGTGCATCAACCAATTTATTCTCTAATGTCATGATATTTTTGATGTTGATGTCATATTCACTGAGAAATTCTAGTCATCTAGTTTGCTCGGCATTTAGTGTTGGCTAACAAGTATTTGAGATCACTATAATCCATTTTTGACTCACTTTTTCTTGACATGAGATAATGCCTTCACATTTTTAAAGCATGAGCTATGGCTACCAATGTTAATCTATTTGTGGCATAGTTTATCTCATTCTCTTTCAATTTTCTTGACTCACAACATAGCACATACAATTTTTGTGCAAGGACTCCACTAAGACCTTGTTTTCATGCATCAATGCACACAACAAAATCCTCCTCCTTTAGATATGTAACATTTAAATTAAGTACCATAATTATATTTCCTTCAAGTATTACGAAATTTCTTCAAACTTAGTAGTACTTCTAAACTTTATTCCCTTCTTATATAATGAAGTGATTGGATTTGCAATCTTGGAGAAACATGCCATGAATTTCATAAAATATTCAGCTAGAAACATAAATGATCTAAGTAATAAAACATTCTTTCTTTGATGTACATCATCTTCTAATTGCCTCAATCTTCTCTAGATCTACTAATATACACTCTTGTGACAATGTAGGCCAAATAAACCTATAATAAGAGCACTTGCTCAACATGGAATACAATTGATCCGTGGCAAAAATATCTTTCCTTCATGTCTTTATCAAATATAATTCTCCATGGTAAGATCGTTTGGGCATGAGCATGAGTCTTCTATAGGAATTCATTACCATTATCATTTCTCTAATTTCATTTTCCCTTCGGTCATCATTTCCACAATTCTATTCCTCATTTTGCATCTTAAACACAAAACTCCTTTTGAGTTTGTATTTTTGGAATTTGTCACTGAATGACTTCTCCCATCTTCCTATCATATACACAATCATTCTTGATTGTCAGGGTTCTCCTCGTCACCATCCCTAGTGGCAATTTGGGTGTGTATTCTTGATTGTCTTGGTTCTCCTTGTTGGGAATAATGCTTAATTAGCTATGTAAATTGTTAACAAATTAGTCAATAGATTTTGTGTTCTTTGCAAAATTAAGGCAGCAAATTGTTAGGGTGGTCAATGTGGTTAGTGCTGGAAATTAGCTGTAGTGCCAGTATATTTGTTTCAGAGTTGATTTTAGTAATAATTTTACTATATAAGAATTTAGTTAATGGTTCAATTAATATATATGAGATTTACAGTAGTTTTTAGCTCACTATTTTATTTGTTTAATTTTTTTTATATGTACTTTTCTTCATAGTTATGTTGGCTTATCAGCTGGCTTAAAGAAGCTATTTCATATTCTACAAGTGGTATCAAAGTAGGTAAAATTGTTTTGGGTTAAATTTTTATTGTTGGAATTTCGCCAAAGTTAATCATGTCGAATTCTAACTAGATGCCAGTTCCAGAATTTGATGGGAACAATTATGGTTATTGGTGCATTAAGATGCTAACCTTTTTTATTGGGAAATATTTGTGGGAGATTGTTGAATTAAGATATGAAGAGCCATCTGATTGGAATTTCCTTACAGCCAATGAAAGAATAACAAGAAAGGAAGCAAGGAAGAAGAATGCTCAAGCCTTGTTTCACATTTATATAGCTCTTGATAAGAGCTTATTTCCAAGAATATCAGGATAAAAAAAATGCCAAAGCTACTTGGGAGACTCTACAAGAAGCTTACCAAAGTAGTGATAAAGTTAAGGTGGTCAAGCTTCATACATTGAAGCAAGAGTTCGAGAATTTGAAGACGCAAGAAGCTGAAAGTGTGAGTGACTATTGTGTGAGAGTCAAAGATGTGGTCAATAAAATGGCTACACTTGGAGAAACTATAAGTAATGAAGTTTTAATTAAAAAGTATTGAGATCTTTAACACATAGATGGAATCATGTTGCCATAATCATGGAAGAAAGTAAGGATTTGACAAAACTACAGCTTGATCAATTGGATGGATCTTTGATATCTCAGGAAGAAAGATTGTAGGACACTTATGAAGGTGTAGAAAAAGCTTTTTCCTCTAAATTACAAATTACAAAGAATGAAGATGCAAGTAGCAGCAGTGCCAAAATCAATGAAGGTCAAGGTAAATGGCAAAGCCAAAATTCTTCAAGAGGTAGAGGAAAAGGTGGCTCAAGTGGAAGAGGTAGTTTTAGAGGAAGAGGTAGAGGTAGATTTGATAAGAGAAATGTTCAATGTTATTATTTTAATAGGTATGGCCACTTTGAAAGAGAATGCAGATTGAAAAATGGTAAAAATGCTAATTATGCTCATGAAAGTGTTGAGTATCCTCCAGATTACTTATTTTTATCTTATGCCAAAGGTGAAAATACTAGTAAAGATGTTTGGTATCTAGATTTTGGATGCTCTAACCATATGACAGGGAATGAGGAGTTGTTTTCAGCAAAGGATGGAAGTTTCAAATCAAAGATCTAGCTTGGTGATGATAAACCATTGAAGGTTGCTGCCAATGGAGCTATGGAGGTCCAAACAAAAGAAGGTATAAAGAGTATTCATGACATTTATTATACTCCACAATTGAAGCATAATTTGTTGAGCGTTGGGCAGCTATGTGAGATAAATTATAAAGTAGTCTTTGAAAATAAGACATGTACTATCTATGATAAGAATAAGGGAAATAGGGTGATCACTGCTATGCCTATGACAATAAATAGGATGTTTCCCTTGAGGTTTAATGAACATAACAACAATCTGGCAAATATGGCTTATGAGGACTCAAGTTGGTTATGGCATCTCAGGTATGGGCATTTAAATTTTCACAGTTTGAAGTTTCTAACCTCACATGCATTAGTTTCTCGTTTGCCCAAGGTAGAAGAGCATAAGGAGGTTTATGAAGGATGTGCTAAAGGAAAGCATGCAAGGGAAAGGTTTACAAAAGGAACTGCATGGAGGGCTCATCACCCACTTCAGCTTGTTCATTCAGACATATGTGGTCCTATGCACACTAAGAGTTTGGGTAAGTCATCATATTTCATCACGTTTATTGATGATCATTTATGAAATTGTTGGGTATATTTTTTGAAGGCCAAAAGTGAAGCCCTAGATACATTCAAGAAGTTCAAAGCCGTTGTAGAAAATGAGAAAGGGTGCAAGACCAAATGTTTGCAGACTGACCGTGGAGGAGAATTCTACTCAAAAGCTTTCCAGATTTATTGTGATATGAATGGCATCAGGATGCAACGTACTACAACATACACAACCCAACAGAATGGCATAGTTGAAAGAAAAAATCGTACTGTGGTTGAAATGGCAAGATGCATGTTGCAAACTAAGGGATTGAGCAACTCTTATTGGGGAGATGCAGTTGCTACAACAGTGTACATCCTCCACTGTAGCCCCACCAATGCACTAGAAAAGATGACTCCTTATAAAGCTTGGTATGGAAAAGGGTGTAATGTTAATCATTTCAAAGTTTTTGGTTGTTTGGCTTATGTGCATGTACCTGATCAGAATATAAAAAAGTTAGGTGCAAAGAGTGAGTTATGTATTTTTATTGGTATAGTGAGACAAGAAAGGCTTATAAATTGTATAATCCTCTAACTAACAAGCTTGTTGTCTCAAGAGATGTAATTTTTAATGAAGGGGAGTTTATGGTCATCAAAAATGTGATGTTGAGAAGACAAAATCTATTTTGAATGATGATATAATTGTTGATAATGATCATGAGCAGCCAACTAATGTTTCCATAACTAGTGGCTTAACTCCACCAAGGAGCCCTTCATCAATTTCTTCAACATCAAGTTCAAGTCCAACTTCTTCTCCAAATTCTGCAAGGAAGGTAAGAAGATTGAGTGATATTTATGAGAGGAATGCAAATAAAGCACATGAAGAAAGCCCAATAGATGAGATAGTCAATTTTTCTTTATTAGCCAAGGTTGACTTTGAACCATCATGTTTTGAAGATGCATGTACTAATGAGGTTTGGATGCAAGCCATGCAAGAAGAAATGGATTCCATTCAAAGGAATGACACTTGGAAGTTGACAGAGCTTCCACATGACAAGAAAAAGATTGGAACCAAATGGGTCTATAAGACTAAATTTAACAGTGATGGGAGTGTTGAAAGACACAAAGCAAGATTAGTTGCTAAACGATTCACATAGAAGTATGGAATTTATTATGAAGAGACATTTGCACTAGTAGCAAGACAAGAGACCATTAGAATGTTGATTTCATTAGCATCTCATAAAAAGTGGAGCATACATCATATGGATGTGAAAAATGCCTTCTTGAATGTGTAGTTAGAAGAGGAAGTATTTGTGGAGTAGCCACAAGGTTTTGAAGTGGAAGGAAAGGAGAGTAATGTATATAAGTTTAAGAAAGCTTTGTGTGGCCTCAAGCAAGCCCCAAGAGCGTGGTATGCAAGGATTGATGGATACATTTAGGAAACTGGCTTCCAAAGAAGTAAGAGTGATCCTACTCTTTACTACAAACAAAAATTTATTGATATTCTAATCATAATTTTGTATGTTGACGATCTATTGTATAAGGGTAGTAGTTCTAAGATGAATGATAAATTCAAAGTTGCTATGATAAATGAATTTGAGATGAAAGATCTAGGCATCATGAAATATTTTCGAGGAATGGAGGTTTATCAAAGTAAGGATGAGATTTTCATTTGTTAGACAAAGTATGCACATGATATGCTAAATAAATTTGATATGCTTGATTGTAATCCATCCCCTACTCCAAGTGCTCATGGAAAGGTGTTATGTAGAGATGATGGTGTTGATTTAGTTGATGAGAAAACCTACAAAAGTATTGTGGGGAGCTTGATATTTCTAATCCACACAAGGCCTGATATTATATATTCAGTTTCACTTGTTTCAAGGTATATGACAAATCCATCTGAAATACATATGAAGGCACCGAAGAGGATTTTAAGATATGTGAAAGGCACTCTAAATTTTGGAATTCATTACTACTCTTCTAAAAAGTTCAATCTTGTTGGATTTAGTGATTCAGATTGGGGAGGTAGTCTTGGTGATCGTAAGTCCACATCTGAAAATTGTTTCTCTTTTGGTTCTGGTTTGATTACATGGAGCTAAAAAAAACAAAGCATTGTTGCCCTCTCATCCACAGAAGTGGGGTATGTTGCAGTTACCTCAGCAGGTACACAAGCTCTCTGGCTCAAATTTTTTTTGGAAGAAATTGGAGAAAAACAAATTCAGCCTACATTGATTTATTGTGATAATGTAAGTGCCATCAAGTTAGCAAAGAATCTAGTTCATCATAGTAGGAAAAAGCATTTTGACATGAAATATCACTTCATTAGAGATTTGGTGCAGAAAAAGGATATTGGATTGAAGCATATAAATACTCAACATCAACTAGCAAATATCTTCACCAAAGCAGTTGCAAAAACTCAATTTTTGGCACTATGAGATAAGATAGTAAATCCTCATTAATCATTAAGGGGGATGTTGGTAATAATGCTTAATTAGTTATGTAATATAAATACTCAACATCAACTAGCAGATATCTTCACCAAAGCAGTTGCAAAAACTCAATTTTTGGCACTATGACATAATATAGTAAATCCTTATTAATCATTAACGGGGATGTTGAGAATAATGCTTAATTAATTATGTAAATCGCTGACAAATTAGTCAGCAGATTTTGTGTTCTCTGCAAAATTAAGGCAACAAATTTGTTATAGTGCCAATAGATTTGTTTCAGCCCTTATTTTAGTAATAATTTTACTATATAGTTAACGGTTCAATTAATATATATGAGAATTTTTTTTAATATGTATTTTTCTTCATAGTTATGTTGGCTTATGAACTAGCTTAAAAAAAATATTTCATATTCTACACTCCTAGTCACCTTGCTCACCATCGTCATGGCAATTTGGGTGTATATTTCGAATTTATCACTGACTGATTTCTCCCATCTTCCTATCATATACATCACCATTCTTGATTGTCTTCGTTCTCTTGGTTACCATCCCTGGCGGCCATTTGTTTAGAGTAATTGTCTTTCTCCGGGTTACTATTCTAAGTGGAAATTTGTTTATATTTTGGTAATTTACTATAACAATCAAACATAATCAACCAATTCCTCTGGGCACTATCTGTTCAGAAACAACACACAATTTAGAATCGCTATTTCTGTTAACCGCGCTCACAAAAAACAGAAAATTCGCAATGGAATACAATCTATCAATTTCTTTGCACACAAGAACCTAGCCTGTTTCTTCTTTTCATAGATATTACGGTTTTCTTTTTTCCCAGCAATCTTCTGGTTTCTCTTTTCCATCAAAATTCCAAGCTCTGCTACCACTTGATGCAGATTTGGCTTATACCTATCAGAAAAACAAACCGTAATTCTAACTCACACAACGTTGGTTAAATACTTTGGCCTTGATTCATGCAAATTCGAAAAAGCGAGAATTACAATATTTAAGTTGTTATTAAAATATCCAATGACCATTTTGATGGGCCTGTCTACAGTCATTCGAGTAGGGTTTCTATTTTCCACAAGAAACTATGATTCCTCCCAGGGTTAGAATACTCAATCGCTTTTATATGAATCAAACTTAAAACCCATACTTAATTGTGTTAATCAGATCAACCCCTTGTCTTAGTTATCTCTAGCTGTTGTTTCCAGGCACGTAATTCGCCCTGTGTCTTCAGTTGGAACTTCAACTCTCTGGTAATTCGATACAACAATGGCCGTTTTTCTTCGGAGTTTTGGCTTACATCACTTGCATTATCTTCCGTTTTGCTCTTACTCTGATCGCATAGAGATAAATGGAACTTTGACAGTTTCATTAGCTTGATAGGTTGGAAAAATGACAGCACCTTTATAGAATCTGTAATTTCCACTCTGGGGATCCTAGTTACTGGTTGGTAATTTTTTACCAACACCTGTGGGTTTTGGTGTAACAAAAAACCTCCACATGGTATCAAACCTTGGACCCAAGTTAGATTTCCCATAGTTGCTTTTGATGGGGTGTTGGAAAAATCACCGCACCTCTATAAAATCTCTAATTTCCACCCTTGTATCCTAGTTATTGGTTTGTAACCTCTCCGGATCCTAGTTACTAGACTAACACATATGAGTTTTGGTGTAACCACAAACCTCCAAACTATTTTCTCATAATTTATATATATTTAGAAACAGCTATTAAAAAATATTTAAGTTTGTGCTTATAAATTTTTAATTATATAATTTTTTTTTCTAATTTTAGAAAATATTTTTAATTACATTAAATTTTAAATTTTGAAATATTTCAGAACTATGTTGATAAAAAGAAAGTCAATTGTATTTGTATCTTCAGACAATTCCAAATTTTGCAATCTATTAGTCCCTCATGACTGGATTCACCAAATTTTACACTGGCAGGAAAACTCCTTGAGATATTGTGCAAGAAGTAATTAATGCAGTGAAGTGAAAGTTCAATATTCCAAATCGAGTTTGTCTTCAAACTGAAGTGTATCAATTTTCATGTTATCCGAAAATGGATTATTTGGTCTTCTATCCCAATAAAACGTTTGTGAATATTTTCCTCCATCGTGTTCTTGTCTCGTGCCTGGTTACTGGGTTTGGTGAGATTCGTTGGTTGAGTGAAATATGGGAATCGAAATGCGAAGTACTCCATTCAAATTGTTGGCACGTCTGGTTTGGATTATTCAGTTTTTTTAAGCTTTATTTCTGGGTACTGAAGGTTTTATGGACTGTTGTGTTATGATACAGGTTTCATAGTGTTAGTGGGTTTCACACTATTAATGTCATTGTATGATTGAATTTTTAAATATTTTGGTAAATTTGCTTGTATTGTTCTTTGCGACGATTTAAAAATTATATTTTTAAAAAGAAATGCCAATATTTTATCTAAAATATGGTTGTTTTGAATTTGTCCTTTTCTTATTGTTTTCAGAATTATATATTTTTAAATAATATTAAAAAAATTATACGTATTTATTTATTCCAATTTATTAGGGGCAGTTTATTGTTATCATTTTAAAATAAAATTATTTGGTAAAAGTTTAAGTAAAATTTCTATTTTTTGTGTTTTTTGAAAGAGTATTATTATTGTAGCTATTGAGATAGACCTTAGACTATATTGAACTCTCTAATATTAATGTTATTTATTTTAATTTAGATTTTTTAATTAATTTTAATGCATATTTACACAAAATACATATAATGGCCATGCTTTTCTTTGGTTATTCTTTCTCCAACTTAAAAAAACAAGTCCAAACCCCAAGACTCAGAGGCATCTAGTAAGAGTGAACTCCAAAAAAGCATATAAAAATTATAAATTATGATAACAAATTATCCAAAAATTTATATTTAGAACAAAGACAAATAAATAAATATTTTCATATAATTTACTTGTTATATATCTCTGTGTTGTTGTTGTTTTTTTTATTTTTAATCTGTAAATTTGTTCATAATTCAAAAATTTGTTGAAATCAAGCTTCAATTCTCTACATTTTGTGTTTTAAAAGTTTTTTAAGCATTGCAATTAAAATTACATTTTAAATAATAACAAAAATGATCAAAATTTATATCTACCAAATCATACCAAAAACTCCCAAATATATAATACTTAAGCCACTTTATGTAATTCCCTAAAAACCATCTCAAAAAACAATCGGGTGGGTAGATTATTCCTTGCATTTAGATGCCCCTCTTTCCATGTGAACTAGTTCGCTCTAGAATTAAAAAGAGACTATAATAATTTCTTTATTTTGGCTTACAATTAAACAACTCCGAATTTTTTTATATAATTCGCTAAAGAACATCACAATTGAGTGGGTAGAATATTCCTTGCATTTAGATGCCCTCTTTCCGAGTGAACTGTTCGCTGTGGAATTAAAAATAGATTATAATATTTTCTTTGTTTCGGCTTTTCGAAGTAAAGTGTGACTAGACTTAGTTTATTTACTTTAGTCTATAATGCGACTTTTTGGAGATTCCGGTGACGGAATTCAGTGGAAGAGATGAGGTTAAATCTTGATTTTTAGCAGTTAAAATGGTTTTTTAACTGCATATTTGGATTCAGCACCCTGGAAAAACCCTGGGAGCCATTGATTGTGCAGAAACTAGCTATCAAACTTGGGATTCCAATGAATTGTTGCCGGATTTTGACCGGAAAAATCCGCTGGAAAGACTTTCAAAAAGTCGCGTTATAGACTACTGCTTTTTCTAATCGAAAACGTAAACGAAATGCGCAGTGAATCAAACCCTAATCCATCCCTATTAAACCACATTCTCACCTCGTCGATTGCGTCTCACTCTGCAGACACAAATTTCAGTGACATGACTGACAGCTCGCAGAGATTAGTGTTTTGAAAAATGTGTTTTTAATCGCTAAACACACAATGAAAACAGATGAAAAAACAAGTTGCAGTCTGGACCACGCCTGAATTTTAGTTTTGCAGACTGGAAATATTTTTATTTTTATTAGTATGTAAATTGTTTTCTATTCACAACAAAATCCAAATTGTTTTCTATACCAGACAAATTACTTCTGCAATCAACCTTGAAACTGATTTTGGCTTCGCCTATTATAGATTAAAATAAGAAATAAAGGCACTAGTTGTATTATGGAATCCAATGCGTATTCTTGTATCTAAGTTTATTAATTTAGAATATAAAGCCATATGTCCAGTGATTAACTGTGAGGTCTGAAACTTTATTTTGTAGGTTGCACACTGTTCGTTATCTTATAAATCTCCAAGCGAGAATTGGAAAAGGCAGTAGTCTATCTATACCTGTTATACGCACCACGAAAGTACTATTGCTTTAATGATTATAGCTCGGTCTGCATCACCAGGCCTCAGAACATAACCAAGCACAGCAACCCACCAAGGAATATGGCATGCACCGCCCTAGTCACTATCCACGCACCCCGGCGACACTCTAGCTCAGCGACTGCGTACCCAAAAAGTCCAGCGCTTTGGGTAAATACGAAGTAAAGCATAAAGAGCGGCAAGACAGTTGTCCGTTTTCCCTTGATGATGCGCCTCCTCTTCCGCAAGGCAGCTGGGCTGTAATATTGTTCCTGTGACGCAGATGTAACGCTGGCCAGGTACCCAACCATGTTTATATACACAAGGACACAGAAGAAAAAGGGCAGTACTGGAAACTCTCTTGAATTCACATATTTATAGAACCCCACGCTGTACATAACCAGGAAAGAGGCCAATATGTAGAACGTTGTATAGGCCAAGACGACTGTAAAAAACCAGAGTAGAGTTACTGCCAGGGGCTTCCAAGACCTGGTAACGACGGTCAAAGTGTTCGCAAAGGAAGCTTCGTTGGCTGTGTAGATGGAAGCCGCCGTATACATGACCGCCGCAGTGGACAGCATCCAAAATTCATAAACTCCGTTCGCCATCGGGAGCCGTTGAGCGCCCCTCGATTCCAGGGTTGCCGACTCGACGGGTTTAGTGATCGTATAGAAGTCGTTATTGGATTTATAAAGCACGAGAGGGCCGGGCATCTGGCATAGCACCAGAGTTGCAAAGGCCAGAGGGAGAAGCAGAGTGAAAGCCAGAGTGCGCACTAGGCCACGGCGGGAGGAGCAGAGAAGGGTATTGAAGGTCTCTTCCTCACCGCCGAGTAACTGGAGCTCCTCTTCTCCTCTTTCCATGGCTTTTGCTTTGACGGCGGATATCTATCGAAAACCCTGAACCCTTAACAAATTGTTGCCTCGCCTCCTCCTGCTTTTGCTAAATCAAGGTGGGATTCTCTTATGGATGATCAATGATCCAGCGACGGGAGAGGCTTGGTCAACCTCGCTTCAGGGTGAATGGGATGACTGTACATCTTCAATTTTTAGCTCTTTAACTTTTCTCAGGAGCAGTGGAGTGTGGAATCTTCTATTGTTTATGGAAATTTCACTTTTCTTGACCGAATTGTTTGTCTGCACTTATCTTTTATCTGTGTTGAGCTTGTTTTTCTCCACTTATTTGTCCGTGTTAGGCTGTCAATTTTTCGCGCGGTGTATGGATTTAATCTAAAATAATTTGTGAAATGTCAAATCTAAATAAAACCTATTTTTTATATTCCTTCAGTTTTGTTTTGAAGTCTCTGGGTCCCTGGAATAATTCCAAAACTTTTGATACGAGAGGGGGTCGCTTGAATAATTGCACAACTTTTGACATAAGAGGTATCCAGCTTATCTAACTTGGTTGTAAGAATTTGGAAATATTTTGGAATTTTACCGATGAACTGTAATGTTTTCAAAGAAGTTCAAACAATTAACCTCTCTGCTTCCTACTAATGGACTGTAATGAGTTCATTCAAACAAACAATTAACCTTTCTCCTTTCTATTGGATTATAAGATATTTTTTGGCATTTGTAATTATAAGATATTTTTGGAATCTTTAACCGAGATAAAAGATATTTTTGGAATCTTTAACCGAGATAAAGATGCTGGGTAGAAAAACTAATCTTTAAAACTTTGATGGAGCATATTCAATTTAATTATTAATAATGAGTTCAAATAAGTTCAAACAATTAACCTCTCTGCTTTCTATTGGATTATAAGATATTTCGGGAATTTGTAACCCAGATAAAGATGTTGGGTAGAAAAACTAATATTTAAAACCTTGATGGAGCATATTTAATTTAATTATTAATAATGAGTTCAAACCAATTAACCTCTCTCTTTTCTATTGGATTATAAGATATTTGTGGAATCCGTAACAGAGATAAAGTAATCTTTAAAACCTTAATGTATTCAATTTAATTATAATTATAAACCTTAGTGTAATCAATTTAATTATAATTATAATTATGCAACGGATGTATTATAATTATGCAGCGGATGTATTTCATTACATGTAGATGAAATTTTAATAATAATGAATTTTATTTTTAATAATAATTATTTCAAAAAATTGAAACTTACTAAAAAGCTACAAGGATTTTCTTACTTCTAAATTTAATTAAAAAATTATCATATATTCATCATAAAAAAATATCATATTTAGCATTGTTGAATTTAGACAATTATATTATCATATTCACCATTGTTGAATTTAGGCAATTATCATTATCATCATATTTACTGGCTTCTGTTATTGATATATTTATATCAAGTTTTTAAAATTTTTAGCTAAAATCACACTATAATACATAATTTTCGGAAAAAAATCACATTATACTACTTTTGTGGGTCAAAATCACATTATAATACATAATTTTCTGAAAAAAATCACATTATAATACATTTGTGGACCTGTGGTACAAGAGTGGCTCATAGTCAAGACAAGTTCTATTTTTATTTGATTTTATTTATAATAGTAAATTTTTATTACTTGCTCTTAATTCTAATTAAACAATTATCATATTACCATTATCACACCATGAAAGAAACAAGTTACTAGGATGGAGGAAGTATCTCTTCGATTTGTATATTCAAGACAACTTCTATTTTTATTTGATTTTTATTTATAATAGTAAATTTTTATTACTAGCTCTTAACTCTAATTAAAAATTATCATATTCACCATTAACACACCATGAAAGAAACAAGTTACTAGGATGGACAAAGTATCTCTTGGATTTGTTGGTTGACCATAGGTCATCTTGAGTTAGTAAAAATAGAGAATACAGGTATCATACATCATTGGAGTTGTCTTTAGTGCGATTTTTTGGAGTTTTCGATGCCGAAATCTGCAGAAACAATTATGATGAAATCTTGATTTGTGTTATTTAAACTAGTTTTTTGACTGTATATATGGATTCACCAAACTGAAAAACCCCTTGTGCACTTCTATTATGGTTTACCTATCAAACTTATAATTTCAATGAATTTCTAATTAATTTTAAAGAAATTAAACACTAAAAATCCACCGTAAAAATTTCCAAAAAAATCACCCTAAATACAACTCGTATATCAATAAATTGATCATCAGGTATGGTGTAGTTATGCATGCGCTGAAAGTGTACTTATGCATGTGCTCACCGATGACGGGTTAGTGGCCGAAGCTGTGTCAAGTGCATTGTCGTCGGGTGTAAATGGAGATCCGCCCAGGTCTCAATCGGTCCCTCAGTCAGATTTTAATTATTATTTTCACCATTATCAAAATTTAATTTAATTTGATTTTTATTTGATATTATTTTATTATAATTTTTTACTAGTTATTATTATTTTATTATAATTTTTTTACTATTTTTATTAGTTTATGTATTGTAAGAGGAATGTTTTAAATACAATTTAGTCAAATTTAATTATTTTTCTAAAAAAATCTCAAATTTAAAAAATTTAATTTATTTTTAATTCAATATAAAAATAAATGTTAAAAGTTAAACATTTAAATATTTAATATTTAACATTTTTAATTTAATATATTAATTTAATATTTATCTTAATTAAAAAAAATATAATTATTAATTATTATAATACATAAAACACAATATAAATTTAAAAGTAAAATACAATTACTTTCCTCCAACATTCGAAGTCGAATAACATTTGTGAGAAATGATAGCTGGAGCAAATGCTAAGTGCAATTGATTCCCAGGTTTGAATTTTCTTTTTGTTTTGGTTTGAATTTCTTTTTGGTAAAACAAAGCTCTTCCTAATGTTCAGTGTTATATTATTTCAGTGTTTGGTGATATTCAATAAACCATCTGTAACTTAGACAAGGATTTGTTCTGCGGAAACCAATAAAAGAACAATGAGTTGTTACACTGTAATCGCTCTTGACTTTTAATTGCGTTTATACATAGTAGTCTCCCAGACATACTAAATACAATTAGAATTACAATTACAATATTCACTGGAGAAGGATACGTTACATTACACAAGCAACCGAGCAATATAATATACTATTGTCACCAGCCTAGTAACAACTCATCGCAGTGCAGTGTTGCCGTTGCAATACATTGAAGGAACTGTCATTTTTTGACACTATCTCAGAAAACCCTAAATCGCGAAGGGAAAGTATATGAAGGTATCGATGCGACATACTCATTGCAGTGCAGGTAGCCGTTGCCGTTGCAATAGATTGAAGGAACTGTCATTTTTTAACACTATCTCATAAAACCCTAAATCCCAAAGGGAACGCATATGAAGGTATGTATACCAACATATTATATAAATCTTTTGGGAGCCAAAATTTGAATAAATGAGTCTTCAAATTTAGTTATTCTAAAATCAAATAGCCCATCAATTTTAGTTATTCTAACATCAAATACCCTATCAAAATCAATAAATATTACTTAAACAATAAATTTTAGTTATTATCACATCGCATACCCGTGAAAATCGTGTCTATTTCGTAGTGGGTTAAAATGCTGCATATGAAGGTATGGATTCATGAGTTATTATGTAAATATATAGCTAGCAATTGCACTTAGAGGTGCAAAAAAACACTCGTAAGAGAAGTGGGGTAATGTGGAAGGCAATAATTAAGCAAAATAGATGGACAATGAAATACAATCAAAATTTTAGTTTTTATATACCTTGTACGAAGTGCCATGTGTCACTGTTTCAACCTTCGTCACTGAAAACAATACCCAACGCACTACATTACGTCCTCTTTATGTTACTTCTTACGAAATTTGAATCTGATTCTTAGAGAGAAAGTTATGATGATTTTCCAAAGGTCACCTATTTGAGATCGAATTGTGGAGCCTCCACAAACACTAACTTTCTCAGATCATATCTCTGAAAATATAGCTAGATAAAATACGAAATTCATACACAAGGTTCGCCAAGATTTCAGCTCAAATGGATTTTAATTTTAGCTTCTGAAACTTTGTATAAAAAAAATTATAGTGAAAATTCCACGATAACATGTTTTAACAGCGAAACCCTGGAATCCAAAGCTCTCATACTAAATGTTATGCCACCAGCTCAAGAAATAGAAAAAGGGATAGATCAATGACTTCAAGATAAGTCTCTTCAAGGGGGAAACCTCATTTACATTACACAAATGAATAATTCTTGGATGATGCAAATGTCAATACCTCCTTACTATATATACGAGTATAAGGGGTCACAATATAATTAGAGCCTACATAACAATAATATTGCAAGACACAATAATAATAATAGTGGGCTTTTATGGGGCACAATAATAACAATATGGGGACTCTATGGGCATATACATAAAATAAATGGGTTGCACTAATAACAATAAGGGGCTACACTAGTTGTATAGGGACCTAAAATTTTGGAGGATTCACTTTCATTTCTTCAATGATTTGTTGTGGCTTGCTATATTATTTTGTGATTCATAAAAACTCCTGTGATTTAGGAACATCTCTAGAAGATCCGGTTATTGGTTATAATTCTCTACAATTCATGTAACCTACTTATCTCATGTCTCACACAAAGTAGTTTGGGCTCACATAGTAATAGTAAATCACAATTATTCATTCTTGTGGCCAAGATATGCAAATTTTTATTCTTGTCACCCATATGGTATAATATACATCTAGATCTTTGAAATATTGTATGAATTCACTTTAGCATGACTCGTATTACGAAGAATCTCTCTATGAGGTGAAGCTCACATGTATGTACCACATATTATGCGGCATCTCTCTCTCTCTCTCTCTCTCTCTCTCTCTCTCTCTCATATATATATATATATTATATATATATATATATATATATATATATGTTGCTACGACTCACACAAAATAGATAAGACTTATTTCATATAATAGAAAGGGGTTGCATTGTTAAAATGGCTATATATATATGTTGCTATGACTCACACATAATAGATTAGACTTGTTTCAATAATAGAAAGGGGTTGCATTGTTACAATGGTTCATATCAATGATTCACGGGTCCTTCTATGTATACAATAGTTTGGAAGTTTGGAATTTCTTTTTCATGTCTCGTATGATCTTGGAAATGCATCCATGATTTTTTTAAGAGACATCGCTATATATTTATCACACCATTATTCTTTTGAAAAGGGATCGATATTTATAACTCAGTGACGGTTTGCACTGCTTGCATAATAACATGAGTCTATGGTTCGATATACTCTGATGGCCCACCAATAAATCTTAAGATGGTTCATTTTCTATAGCTCGAGTTTGAATACCACTATATGCAATAGATCACTATGGTGTGGATATATGCTCACTCTATAGTAACTTGAATGCTTGCACTTTGATTGCCCTGTGGAATGGTGATTCATAAATCACATTTCTATTGATCTCCCTAACATTATGACATCACTCTATTTTACTATAGCTCATTGATATGAATTATTACATACATTACTATGGAATGATTGCAATGGGTTGCTCACTTCAATGAGACCTATAAAGTTATCCTTAAATGACACTGAAGATCTTAGGCATAGTCACAAAAGTAACTCATTAATAGCTTTTGGTATGCTTAAGGGAAAATCTTGCAGCATTATTGAGTTTATAGTAATCATATTATTGTGGTTTGACAAGACTGCAATTTACAACTAAAAACTAAGGTTGACAGTCCAGAAACATGGCTCAGTAAGTTGGCTAGCATAGAATGAGTAAGGCTCTGTCTACAGCATAATTAAGAAGAAAACTAGAAGAAATATTATGTAATTAAGAGGAATGTTTTCATTTTGCTATAGTAATGATAAGCTACTTAATTGGTCTACGAAGGACACATAATTCCTTCCCGCGTTGGCTAGTCTATATTGTTGCATTTGGTCACTATAAGGACTCACTCAAGCAAAGAATCCAACCAACAAGTTCGAAATATGATCAAAACTTCTCAACAAAAGGGTTTTCTTGTTAGAGAAGAAAAATATGCATTTGCTAGAGGATGATTAGAATTGAGATATCTACAAGGAAGAAGTGAGGTAAAATTTTCAAAGGTACGCACTTCTTAATGTGTCAATCTCATGTTGATATTTAAATGATAAAGGGTGTGTAAAGTAATTAAGGTTTTGTAGCATGCTTTATAGGAATATAGGGTTTGTATATCTTACATTCTTGAAATTTTTTGGTATATAGGATTCATAAACCCTAGATGTGATTTGGATTAGAAAACTCTAGAAAAGATGAAAAACCCTAGCCCTATTTTGGTTTCACCCTCTATAGAAACCATAATAATCAAAGTATAAAATCTAGGGTTTGCAAATAAAGTCTTGTAAGGATAATCTAGTCTATATGGTAAAACACTAGCAAGGGTTGAAGTGAATAAAATCTGGGACTTGAAATTTGAAACCCTAGGGCTAATGTTTCCACCAAAAGTAAGAAAGGTTTGTAACTAAAACCATAAAGGTGCACCCTCTGAGAAACCATGGGAACCCTACAATGACAATATTGGTAATATGATCCTATCTTTGTGTATTTTTCTTGGTTGTACTTGTTGGTAAAAAATGCAAGTACATAAAGGAAGCAAGATAAGAAGGAAAACAACACTCATGCTTTTACGTTAAAATGATGATTGTGATGGAAGGAGGGAATTGTAAGTACCCAAAAGGAATTGATTACAACAATTTCATTGATGATTAAAAGAGTAAACATCCATCATTGCATTATTTAAAAGAATATTTTTTATTATGAATCATGGCATCATAGAAGAAAGAATATGATAGTAGAAGACACAATATACATGATTAAGTTTCTTTGGAAAATAGTCATCTAGATAAAATGAATGAGAAAATTTGGATCATCTTGCATATCCCTACTCATTCAAGTATTTTCTAAATGTTAGAGGTAGTCATTTTGCAAAAAGGATCATCAGGATCCTCCATTGAGAACCATCGTTTAACGCAGGTTCTTGGAAGAATAATTATGACATAACTAAGCATATTCCATCTCGAAGGATGAAGGCATGAAGATGGTCATGATGTAGTTTGAAAGGCATAATTGAAATATTTTCATCCAATGAAAAGATGTCTAGATTGTAACAACCCTGGTGAAAATTCCATGTAAAATATATAAAGCCATGGTGATGGGAAATGTATTCTAAGCTAAATGGTGGGAAAGACATCCTAGCATGGGTTTTGATTCAATATTTTATGGCTAAGTTAAATTGGAGAAGTCAAAAAGGAATTTTTGGCACATTTATCTATGAAAATAATGGAAATTAGGTGAAAAGGAAGGTGAAAGGTCACAGGTTGCATGTGAGGAGGAAAATGAAGGAAAATAATGTAAAATGAAGAAAATAGAGGCCTCATTAGAAAAATCTGATGAGGAACAATTGGTAACCTTTTGTCAGTTCAGTTTTGGAGCTCTCATTATTCTCTCTCTCTCTCTCTCACTCTTGGAAACTTAGAGTTTTCTTGGAGCATTTTGGCATTAGATCACGAAAGGAAAAGGAGGCAAGAGGAAGAAAAGATCAAGCAGGTGGAGGTAGGATCAATCAATCACAGTAGGATTCTTTGGAGGTATCGATTTGCATGTGTATTTTCCTTACTAGATTTGGCATGCATGGTATTGCATGTGGTTCTTTTTTTGTTATGGCATCGGTTTCTCCAGGTGTAATAGTGTTTTCAATTTAGCCTTTCCATTTATGGATAGCCATGGTGTAATGGGTTTCTCATGTTTTGGTTGAAAAAAATTTCCTGATGAATTCAAAGCTGAGTGAGGTGGATCTCCGAATCATGGAGCAAATGGCCTAGTGATCCCTGAACTAGACTATGGATCACGGTAAAACCACTAGCCTAGTGACCCCTAAGCCAGACTATGGGTTGTGGTAAATCCAAGATTGTGTTGCCTCTATGGGCCTATGAATCCTTACTAATGAATGGCAGGATATACGGTAAAGACAAGAGGTGGTCTTCTCTTCATTGGACTTAGTAATCTCGGGTTTGGGATATGTCGTAAATCTTGGAGAGTGAGTCTTTGTTTAGGGCCTAGTAATCTCGGCTTGGATTGCAGTAAAGCCTGAGAGACTAGGAGACATAAAAATTCCTCATGGTGTAGGTGGAGAAATACAGTGGTATCCATGCTTCTTTGGCCTAGTGATCTGGTAGAGATCATGGTAAAGCCTGGTTTCTATTGATGAGGGTGAGATGGTTTATCCTTGGGATGCCCTAGTTCATTCTTTTGGTTTGAGTCCCACATTCATGCTTGGAATATGGCATGGGGGTGAATGGATGAAGAGATATTTGACTCAACCATTCTATGGTTAGATGGAACGTGGTAGTCCCATCCCGGGTTTGGATTTTGCATCATCAATATGAGGTTATTTGTACTTCTATGTCTATGAGCGTTATACTGGTTTATATGTGGATCATATGGCTGTGATTTCATTGGTATTTCTATTGCTATTATGTTTCCTATGTATGTCTTTTATGACAGTGGCTATGTATGGCTCTAATCATGTTTTTACTTGTAAGTAAATGGACAATATATCTATGACCTAATAGATGATAATGCAACAAACGATACAAGGGAACAATGGTTCTTAGCGATTCTCAAATAAGTATGAGATACCTATGCTTAAATATGTTATTTACACCTGTAGATTACATATTTGTGATATGTTTGACGAAATGCCTATCATGGCTAGTCTAGGTCTCGTTAAGGGATTATTCAAGTATTTACTTTTGCAGCATTGTTTCCCTGTTATCTTATGAAGGTGTCATTTAATTCTTGGCAGTGACCTAGGCTCTGGGCCTAAAAATGTGGCTCAAATCCCTGGGATGGCTGCAAAACACTGAGAAAAATAGTCCATGGATGCTAGCATGCCTTGTCATGAAAGTGTCCAAAGCCCCCAAGATGTTAGCATGTCCATAGCATTAGAGCTTCACAAGGTAAATAGGTCTAAAACCTCAGTAGGACTCAACAGTTGGTTAGCATAAAGGTTGGGATGGTTCTTAGGAGTCCTATTATTGATGTTGAAGGTTTCTATGGTGTATTTTTGTTGGCTTGATGGGGCCTAACCCAGGTTCAACATTAATTAGCCAAAAAAATCCCTACACTACTGGCCCTTTCGATATCAACCCGCGGAGCGTGGATCGAAGTCTCACCTGAGGCAGTATGGGGAGATGCTCGAACCAAGTTTCTGCACCCTGAGATGGTCGTGATGTCATTTTATTCCTTCTATTCCTACTTTGGTACAGGGCATTAAGTACTAGCCCTAACCCTCAATTCGAATACTTTGTGCTATTAGGGCAGTGTATATATCTTAGATTGTCAAGTTATCTTGAGAATCTTACTTATCTTATTAGATACTCACAGTTAGCACCACATAATTAGATATTCTTATTTGCATTCAGTTATCCAACATAATTACATTCACTCGCACATGACATAAGCATTATCATGAAAATTCATACATAAAATGACAAGATGCATTAATCGGAACAAAGACACAAAAATTGTAGACTACTTCTCTTTATTGATATCTTCAAGTGATTACAGAACCTATCTACCCTGCACACACAGCTGCAGGGGTCCGTACACTCAGATCCAGACTTCTACGCTAGGCCTCTACGCACTCAACTGCATCTCTTCTACCTATGCTATGACCCAAAACTTAGACTCCATACTTTAGAGCTATGACTCTCTTCTTCATTACATTGATGTCTTTTACTACTTAGAGCTTAGCTCTCTTTATACACTCCCATGGTCCGTGGAACATGGGTAGATATCTTATAGCTGACTTTACTTTACAAAACTAAGGGTAGACAACCCTTTATGAATTATGACACCTTCATGCTCCACGACCACAAAATGTGGAGTCTTTACAAGTTTATTACAAAATTTGACCAAAACATGGGCTTTTAGCCCCAAAACTGTCCTTGGGGGATCCCGCTCCCAATAGGCCCCCAACACAAACATCATGACTAACCCTCAAGTCACTTGGTAGGCATGAAGATCTTTGTGCGAAGCCCTTCCAACTCGACTTGTGTGACCACAACCTCAGCTGTGCATTGTGCGACTGCCTACTTTGCATCTTCCACTGTCTTCTCGATCACTACTCTTGCGCTATCGACATGAAGCTTTTGTTGTGTCGCTTGCAGAGCTGCAAGCTTACCTTCGATTGATCCTATCACTTCATAAGCTTTATCAAGCTAGGGCTTTAGTCTTGCCTTCAACACTGCTTCCTTATGCAACATTGCGTCTACCTGTTCCTTCAGCTGATTGACATCCTACAGCTTGGCTAGTCTTTGTGTCAGTGCGACGATTCACGCTGTGACCTTAAACTCATCATAGAACCACTGTAGTTCATGCACTTTTGTCTCTAGCCATTGTACATTAGGGTCCTCCTACAAGCTTGTCAGGACCTCAAATGAATACTCAAACAATTGCGTGCAATCTACTACTACACTGTCCACTGTCACTACTACTTTTGTGACAACGATCACCCATTGTTCCTTCAATTCTGATGGTGTTGAAGGTTGGGCCCTCAACTATAACTCCGTAATTTGTAGGTTCAACTCCAACTGAACTCGCGCCATTTCAGTATGAGTGTCGCACACCCCTGTGGCTAGAATATGGATGCATACCTCGACTGGCTCCTCCTCCAGAATGGCCAACACTGGGACCATTCAGCATGCTTCATCGAAGACCTAAATAATGTAATTCCTCTGATTGGTTGCCTCAGTCTCAGTAGCGATGGCATCATTTCTCTTTAGGGCCATCTGCTCATTTTTGATCCATTGTTCACTAATGACCTGAAGGGTGCGATGCTCACGGACCCTTAGCTCTGCAATCACTCCATCTTGCAAGAGGTGGAGCGCTTCATGTGGGAGTGCTGCCACATTCAACTCTACTCCCTTTAAGGTGCTAAAAATGGGCTTTTCAGCCTCATTCTCTATGGTCAATGCTCTAGGTAACACTATTGCACTAGAGGCTTTTGCCTACAGCATACCGACAGCCTCTGAAATGTCGATATCCAAGCTGTTAGACATCATGTGAGCCTATGATGCGCAATTCTACAGCTCCTACAATCCTATCTAGAGATCCCCCAGGATGATATGTTGTTGCTGCTCAAATTGTTGCAGGGCCTCCATGGTTACATCCCTCACTATTTCACCGATATCATACAATTCGCCCTCTCTTAATGTGATGGGGTCTAGTGAGGTCTTGGCCGCCTTTGATTTCTTCTTGGGACCTCCTTTCTCTAGCTCCCTTAGGTGTTTGATCTAGGCAGACATCTCCTAAGGGTCTGCATCGTGCTATTCTATTTCCTCTTGTATCTCAGGTGAAGGCGACCTCACGCCTTTGTGAAAGCCCCGCTCTATCCCACCTATCTACTTCCCTGTCTACTGTGTGGCCTCATGCTCCACCTGAGCATTATCAATAGCCTCCTTTTTCCTCTTTTTGGCTAGTTGTGCCATCTTAAGCTTGGCCTAGTCCTTCTTCTTCTAAGTGGAGGACTTGCTCCCGCCCACCGCCAAGTCTGTGGTAGTGTACCACTCTGCCAGACATTGATCAAGCATCGCATCAATGGCACCATATATCGCTAGATATAGAAATTCATACCATTTCTATGCAGGGTCCTTCTGCGCCCTGATGGATACTTGATGGCATTCTGTCAAAAATATGGCATAGCCCTGCAGGTTGGCGTACATTATAGGTGGCAATCCCAATTTGTGGTTGATGGCCATTCAGATGTTCATCTCCATCAAGATCCAAAATATATTGATGTCCCTGACTCGCTGCATGCCCTTACTCACCCACAATGATGCGTACTCCACTGTTTCTGCGAGGTCTGATGCGACGAAGCGAACTGGCTGTCCTCTGGCATCTCCCATGCTACTAGCACAATTGAAAACAAGAGCCACACATATTGGAATGTCTTGCTGAGCTCATGTGCTTCGCTGAAGTTCGCTAGGAACTCTTCGCGAAGGTATTCTGACCAGTTGAACCGGACTCCTTCAACACACTATACTGCTAGCTCGACGACAGGCACTGGCACCTTTCCCACTAAGATCTTTGTGGCTACTTTCACAGAAGGGTCGCAGATGTTGGACATAGTGTATCCAAACAACTTCTTCACTAGCTTAGATTTTTCCTTCATAGACTTCGCACAGGCCTGTTTACCACCCTTTCAGCCAAATATCATGGTCGACTTCTCACCTGTATATGGAAATCATGTTATCTTGTGAATGACCCTATCTGTGATGGGTATTGGCTCCTCCAGCCACAAACACCCATCATGCACCAAGAAAAGCAACTTCTTGATGACCAAAATTGTCATTGGGGTGCGGTTGTAGTGTGACACCCAAAGCAAGTTGAGCAACCCTGCCTTCTTTACTCCTCGGAGCCACATCCATAGCTACAATGTTGTCATTCCAGAGTTTGTACCAATGATATGACACATCAGCTGCTCGGTCGCCAGGTGTGGAAACTTCTTGTGATTGGCCAAGTCCCAGTCTTTAAGTTTCAGTAGTAGCACTCATGCCAAGCGGGGCCTGTCGAAAACAATTTTCTTTGGCGGTAGAGGGGTTTGCATGTGAGTCTTAATTTAATCGATATCCTTCTGCACCTTGGTCTTTAGATTGCGCGGAGGGAGATACTCCAGCCACCAAGTAATAGGGTCCGCACCTTGGATTTCAACCTCCTCTACTTCGACTCCCACATCCTCATCATCCATCGGGATGTCTTCAATGTCTTCCTCCTTCAGCTCCAAATTTATAGCTTTTCCCTTCTCATATGTGGTGGGCTTCGATGGATTTCTCCTTGGTGATGTGCACATCAGTATAGTAGGTTGCTTGCCCTTCTTGTCCTTCATGATTTCCTTGGTTAGGGTCGGTTTCGGTCTCGACGTCCTCGGTGATTTAGAGGCCTCTTCCAATATTTTGGACCCTTCTGAAGTAACTTCCTCTACCTCCATCTCAACTTCCGGCACGAGCTTCTCTACTGTTTCTTTGGTATCTATAGTTTTTGCGGGTGCCGACATAATGCTCTCCAATAGTACTCACAATGTCTTAGGTAACTTTGCAAATGCTGGAGTCTCTTTCAAATCTTCGAAGAATTCTTGGTTTGTGAGTGCCTGAAAGCTCAACAACTCAATTCTCAACATGCCAAGTGTTTTTCGCTGGACAACCATCTCTAATTTATAGGGCATTTTGAATTCAAATTCGACTGTTCCCCCCAAATTTGGTCCATTAATGCCGAATTGGTGGCAGATTTTCAAGGATCTGAGCCATAAATTTTGTCTTAAATAATGATCATCCACTCCATTTGACTGCATTTCAACTGTCAAATCATGAATAATGACCTTAACAGTCACTTTTCGGCTAACCTACATGATTTCTCCTTGGGTAGCGTAGCTCCCTTCGTGCTGCCACAAACCCTGTGACATTTCCTTGCTATGCACACCTCCCCAACCCAAGCAATGTATTTTATAGTCTTGTGGCTTCTTTCAGTTGCCTGGATTATACTGGTTTATATGTGGATCATATGGCTATGATTTCATAATGTACCTCACTCCCGTCTTTCCTTGGGGCTAAATGGGTCCCACAAAATCAATCACCCATTTCTCAAAGTGTTGCAATGTAATTTGTGGATTCAAAGGCATCTCATCCCTCTATAATGACCTGTCAGTCCTTTGACACACAACACACACTTTGCAATATGCTTTTGAGTCTCGATGGAGGGTTGGCCACCACAACCTTGCACGTAGAATCTTATGTGCAGTTACTGTTCCTGCATAATGTCCTCGCACAGGGCCTCCATGAGCGAATGCAAGGATGCTTCTTCTTTCAAACTCGGGTACATATCGTCACAATATCTTTTCAAATCCCATTTTGTATAGATGCCCCGCAATGACAGAGAAATATGTCATGTGCACCACTAATTCCTTCTTCTTCTAGACAGTGTGTCCTTCTAGGGTAGTTCTTGTCATTAGGAAGTGTATTATGTCCTCAAAATGACCATCTGCGATGCACACTACAAATAGCTGGGCGTCAGGCAATCCTTCCTCCAAATTAGTGCTCTCTTCCCCTGTTTCGATGGGTGACAGATGGTTTGGCACCATGTTTAGTCATCTAGGCTTCACAATAACCTAAAAATAATATTCCTATAAAAATAATAGCCATCTTCAAATTCCCCCCCTAACACAGGCTTATTGACCAGGTACTTCAACGCGGAATGATCTGTATACATCTTAAATTGGCCTTCCAACAAGTAGTGCCTAATTGGATTCTCCGGCAAACAAATCAGAAGAAATTAACCACAAAGGTCTAAAATCCAGAGTGCCTAAATTTCTGGAGCACATATACCATAGCTAACCTTTTGCACTCAGCAATGGAATAGTTCTTCTCTACCTTGGATAACCTTTTACTTGCAAATGTGATAAGATGGTCCAAGTCTTCTCCACCAGCCTGTGTCAGTACTACTCCCAGTGCTATACACAACACAACAACATGTACATGAATCTCCTTCTTCCAATCTAGGAAGACTAGGATCGACGCAGTGACCATCTTTTCTTTCAATACATCCAGCCTCTGGTTACAAGCCTCATTCTAACAGAATGTGACATCTTTCTTCAATAGTTTTTCCATAGGCACAGTGATCTGGGCATAGCCTTTGATAAAATTTTGTAATATCTCGTGTGACCTAGGGTAGTGCGCAACTATTTCACACTCCTTGGCACTTCCAAGTTTAGTATCACCGTGATCTTCACGGGATCTACCATCAGTCCTTGTCCGCAAACCACATGACCCAACAGGGTCCCAAAAGGAACACAAAATAGACACTTCTTCAGATTGAGCGCGATCTAGTACCTTTGACAGGGATCCAGCAGTAGCCGCAGGCTTGCTACATGGCGTTTCACCAGCCCAAACACTATCCAATCATCAAAGTATACTTCTAGGAACTTATGAATGAACTCCTTAAATGCAGCAACTACTACGCGCGAGAAAATCATAGGTGCATTCTTCAACCCAAATGACATTACAGTGTACTAGAAACAACCCCACTCAGTCGTGAAGGTTGTCTTTCTCCTATCCTCCAGTGTGATTTTGATCTAGTGGTACCTCGAGAACCCATCAGTGAAAGAATATGGTTACTCACCACCTACATTGTCCAACACTTCATTAGTGAACAAAGGTGGGAAAGGATCATGTATGCAAGCATCATTCAACTTTCTGAGATCCACGCATATCCTTATTTCATCCTTTTTCTTGTTCTCTTGTACCACCATTGGGCTTGCCCAATCAGATTCTTCCACAGGCTCAATAATGCCTGCCACGAGCATCTTCTCTAGCTCTAAGCAGACCTTTTCCTTATACTTTTAATTAAGATGGTAAGGTCTTTGCATAACTAGCTTCACGTCGGGTTTCAACGCGATCTTCATAACACCTAGGTCTCTGATTATCCCTTTTATATCCATAAACTTGGTAGGGAATAGATCTTGGTACTCGCAAAGAAATTCAACGACTGTATCCACTCTCGCGTTGTCCTAGTAATCTCCAATCTTCATGAATTTGGGCTCTTCCTCCATACCAATGTTTACCTGTTTCATTTTCAGCGACACGGTTATATCAGGATTCTCAACCTATGGACCTACAACCTCGCGGTGACCCTCTGTTTTTGGGATGTTAGTCTTTCATGGATCCTCATCCTCTTATTTAGTGGTAACATTATAGAATTCTAGCACATGACTTAGCTGAGTATCCCACTCAGGGTGAATTAGGCCTCAATGATCCTATAGTATCCTAAAGATTGTTGCTTTCACCTCTTATAGTGCCTCATCAATACAGTCAAACTCATCTTCAAAACTGAATGTCATTATGAATCCTTTGCTTAGAATATCCCATTCAACTGTACCATGGTAGATCTTTGTTTCTACATACCAGTTTAACAGGAAGACATCCAAGGTATGACAGAACAAGTGCACCCACTTAGGCTGGGGCTTCTCTCCATAAGCCTGAGTCCATTTGGCCAAGTGTGTGCGTAGATCATCCTGCCCATCATACTTGTCTTTCATTCGCATCTTTGGCTTCCCAAAATGAGTTCATCATTCTTCTACATTCGCACCAATCATATAAGCTTCACTTGTGCATACCCTACCACCTTAAGGGCGTAGCACGTAGTGCTTAGTCCAACACCTGGAAGCACTACTTTTCTAGTACCTACCTCTCAAATGCATCTAGAAAAATATCTACATCATTTAGGCCATCATAAGTAGGAAAATTTCTTACCTCTGATGACACATAGCACAACGACTTGGTCATCATGTTGCAGCTTAGTGTAGTCACCTCATGTAGCTGATTCTGCCAGCGCTCTATTTCTTCATCAGAGTCCGACGCGTAGGAACTCTCGCGATCCCATGTAATTTGTCCATCTGCGGTGGGATTCACCCAATCTTCGTCTCACACTGTTATCTTATAGATACAATCCAGATCGTCATCGCTCTCATAATTGTAGACTGGTTTAGTATAGCATGATCCTTTAGCAGGATCTAGGGGTACTATTATGTGGAGCGACTTCTTCTTAAATATCATCTTTCTCTTCTTTAGGTTGATTACCCCATTCATATCAGTAGCCCAATCAATTCCAAGTAGTGCAGGGTAGGGATTGCTATCATCCACAATTTCTATCACTTCAAAATCAGCCAGTGTGCTTGTACCTTCAATATCTACATTCACCCCCTGCAGCTGCCACATGGGGATGATCTTCTGATGATTCACCATCCTTAGCTAAATTGGAGACAATTGCAGCATGGGTCTCCCCATCTGTTCCCAAGTTTGTTTTAGTAGGACGTTCGCATCTGACCCAAGGTCCAAAATAACCTGATCCATTTCATACTCTCTTATCTACGCAGTCAGACTCATTTCCCTTCTCGACCTTGTTTTATGCTTACCAATATTTTGTACTACATGTGGCTCAATGAGAGTGCTTCCGGTGCATTTATTTATGAGCTCTTGCAACCCCTTCACAACCTTTCTATTGCGCAATAGCTTCATGCAGGTCTCCAAGAAGGTTGTAAGCATAGAAGGATCTACCTCCTGATTAGGCTTATCCTTGATCCTTGAGGTGGAGGCCTCAACAAAGCTCCTCTTCACTTCCATGAAGGTTTCACGTGCACTCTCCAAATCATACTCAGCCTCCTTCGCCGAAGCTTTGCAAACCCATGTATTGTCTTCTGGATGTTTCCCCTTGTCATCTTCTATTGTGATTCCACTTCGAAGCACTATATTCACGTTCGGATCCTCTTCACGTGGCTCAGACCTCATCATCTGCAGGTTCTGAGTCGGCGGAGGTGGCAGTGCCCCTTTGTCCCATATCCTTGCTATCAGTGTAGGGAAGTCTTCCATTTCATGATCAAACAAAGTGCAATACTTGCACGACGAGCATGTTGGGTTAGTACAATTGTGGGCATAGTGTCCCAGTCCTCTGAAATTGTAGCAGATAAACTATCTCTGACCTCTGTCAGGTCCTCCTCCTCCTCAACCTCGTTCGCACCCCTAAAAGCCTATTCATGCCATACCCACACTCTGGTCAAGGGGCCGCGTTTCTGCCTGGACCCTATAGGTCGGAGTTCTTTCCATCATCAAGTTGTAACTTCTGCAATTACCCTCATCATGCCCTACCAACCTATAGAAGTTGCAGAATAGCTGCTGTGGTGTCTACACAAACTTTTGCAATAAATGAAAATCATCTTTGGCATGCTTTCCTACTACCTGACATATAACACACCAGAATGCAAGCCCCACACTCGATCTTTCTTGAGATTTCACCCCCAAAGGCATTGGTCCTCCTCCTGCAATATAGTTCACAAAGACTAGACAATGTTCTTTGTCATTTCCCTGACTCTTGCATTTCAGACACCATACCTCTTCGTGCACCTCTGATCAAACTGCTATGTCCTACTTCAAACTTTGCATCTCAAGGAAAATATTTTTCAATTGTGCATGGATCTGCTAAACCCCCAGATTTGGGTCTTGAATCAGTGTTTCATGTAGCCTCATGGTAATGTCCAAGGGGTCTGCTTAAGTTGTTATCTCATGTCGCGACAACACAAACCTTAAGTGTGGCAGGAGCAAAGCCGTAAACAACTCACGATTCTGCTTGCTCGACAAGTTCATATTAACTTCACAGATTTTACACTTCAACCTATGAGCTAATTCCAAAGGCGTCTCGCTTAGTTGCATCATGATTTCATTGAACCCCACAATAGACTGTGCTTCAGACTTAGGCCTACTCAATTCTTTATTCAGTATTGTCTGGATGTATGCCACTCCAACATTCAAGTTATCATTACAATATCTGATGTACCAGGTTAGCGCACGATCCTGCAGAGCACTGACCAATGTCGCCTTCTTCATGTTATCATCTGTAACGCCCTGAGCTTCCCATACATATTTTACAATGAACCAAAATTGGTCCAGGTACTCATTCCCCAAGCCTTTGAACAAAGGAAACTTTACTGAATTTGCCATACTGAACTGCGGTGGAGGTGGAGGTTGTATGGGTGAAGTCGCAGGTGATGGTGGTGAAGTTGGAGGTGGTGTGGGTGGAGGTGGTATTTGCGGTAATCCTTGTCTTATTAACTGAATAACACTTCATGGAGAAACTTGCGCTATTCCCTCTTTGTCACCTAGCAGAGGTGAAATCAACGAACTATATTCAGGACCCTTTTTTCCTTTATTTCTCTAAGTTTTTCCACTTTGCGTAGCCCCAAACATCAAGGTAGCTACATAACCCATTTTTCGCACAATAACATTTCAATCTAGGTATTCAAAGATTTCATGTACTTACCTTGTAGTCCCTTGAAAAAGAATCGCTCTGCCTCGCTATAGCTGACTAATGTGTTGACCTTGAATTCAATCAGAAATTCTCCCATGATGCAATCGAGCCAACGATCGACAGCACGGGCGTTCTTGTCCTTAGATGCTTCCAATTTTCGTACTAGCTCTTAGGTCCAAACAATAGGAACGTCAAGTTTCCACCTTCCTTGGTTGTCTGCTAGCTTCACGATCCACTCGTATAGCTCAATTGGAAAGGAGTAGAAAATGATTTCATGTATCTCTGTATATAGGTACCTATCCAACCACTATTCCTTTGTCACTTGCAGACTTCTATTCTCCTGTGCCACAAATTCATGGACCTTTTTGTCCAACTAGTCTTCGATCTCTTTCTAGTTGGATTCCAGTGATACGACATCACACGTCTCTTATGCAGATTCCTTTCCTAGCAATAGAACCAATTGTTGGCTTGACGGTACCTGACCTAGGTTCAACATTAATTTGCCAAATAAATCCCTACACTATTGGCCCTTTCGGCATCAGCCCGCTGAGCAGAGAACAAATTCTCACCCAAAGTAGTATGGGGGGATGTTGGAACCAAGTTTCCAAACCCTAAGATGGTTGTGATGCATTTTATTCCTTCTATTCCTTCCTTTGCACAGGTCATTAAGTACTAGGGCTCTGTCTACCTAACCCCTTATTTATCCCTTTGATACCTCTGCCAAAGTGTAAGATTGACCTTCGTGCAGCCCTGACCCTCAATTCTGATACTTCATGCTGCTAAGGCAGCGTATTTCTCAGATTGTCAAGTTACCTTAAGAATCTTACTTATCCTATTATATACTCATAGTTAGCACCTCGTAATTAGATATTATTATTTGTGTTCTGTTATCCAACATAATTACAATCAGTCGTGCACCACATAAGAATCATAAGGGAAATTCATACATAAAATGACAAGATGCATTAATCAGAACAAAGACACAAAAATTGTAGACTACTTCTCTTTATTGATACCCTCAAGCGATTACAGACTCTATCTGCCTTGTGCACACAGCTGCAGGGGTACATGCACTCAGCTGTGGACTTCTACCCTAGGCCTCTGTGCGGTCAGTTGTAGAGCCTCTACCTACGCTACAGCCCGAAACTTAGACTTCTTACTTCAGAGCTATGACTCTCTTCTTCATTACATTGATGTCTCTAACTGCTTAGAGTTTAACTCTTTTCATACAATCCCATGGTCTGTAGACCATGGGTAGATCTCTTACAGCGGACTTTACTTCACAAAACTAAGGGCGGACAACCCTTTATGACTTATGACACCTTTGCACTCTGCAACCACAAAATGCAGAACCTTTACAAGTTTATTACAAAATTTGACCAAAACATGGGCTTTTAGCCCCAAAACTGTCCTTGGGGGATCTTACTCGCAACAATTTCCATTGGTTCCACTTCTGTAACGTGACTTAGGATGTCAAATCATATCATTGTAGCCTCTCGTCACATGTTTACCCCAATTGGCCAGTTACTTGGGTAGATGTGAGAGTAGGGTGTTATAGTGTGGTATTAGAGCATGGTTCAACCCTCATACTAGATGGGTGGTGAGTTGGTCATGCATCCATGTTGGTTTCATATGTGTTGTTTATGCTTGTAGTCCATGTGCTTATTGCATTTGCATGGTGTTGGCCATGGTTGTAGTGATGTCACCATGTGAAGATTGATGGTGTTTGTTGTGGGATGTGTCGTCACGAGTGTATGGTTATATATGCATTTGTTATGCATGTCAGTGTCTATATGTTGTTATGCATGCATTGTCATGGTTATGGTTATTCATGTATGGTAGGTCAGACATGCGTTGTGAGGTCATTGTATGCAATTAGGTCACCATGATGCTATTGGTATATTATGATGCTAATGTGTTGGTTGAAGTAGAGCATAGATACAAATACTCAAAGTGAATTTGCAACATTGGACCTCGAGGAAAGAGCATTTCGTCATACAGGTTTGTATGCTGGGCATGCAGGTATGTAGGTTAAGGATTGTTATATGCATTATGGTTATGTGTATGCCCTTCATTCTATTGATGTTATGGTTACATACATGATAGATGCTAGTTGATTAGTGTAGTCATATGCACATGTGTCAGATAGTCATGAATGACAGTAACCTATGGTTATATTCATTGCTATCATTGTTTTATGATTAGATAACTTTATGATCATATGTTGTTGATAAGTATGTTATAGGTTAACTTGTTGTTGTATATGATAGTTAACTTGATGATTAGGTTATATGCTGTTGATGAGCATAATATATAACTTTTCGCTGTCATATGCCAATAACTTGATGATTAGGGTTATTACATTAAGATCTTGATGTTATATGTATCATACTAATTTGTATTGGTCTATGCATATGGTTAGGGTTATGACATTTAGGTATGAGTCAACATATTTGTGATACTGTGTTCTACTATTCTAGACTAACTTTGCATATGTGATTTTCATGCATGAACAAAAATTTTTTATGAGCTTATAATGTGAACATGTTGGTTAGTGACTATTATAGATATCATGACCTTATTTATGGTTGAGTTGAGATGTTGTGAAGTTATATCATTCTAATCTAGCTTGATTGTGTAGATAAGATAACCTTCCCTGAGACACATTAAGGTTTGATCTTGTTTATGTCATCTACTTTGTGCTTGAATGTTTGATTATGTCGTCTATTTGGTGTTTGAGTGTTTGGTATCTATTATGTCGTATAGTTGATTTATCTAACATGGTACATTTATATTCGGTCTAAATGTTTGATTGATTGCATGATATGAGTATGTGTATATAATATTGCATGAAGAAATGATCTTGTTTTAAGATGATTGTACTAATACATAGAGATGAGATCGCTGATATGTACTTGAGTGTAGTAGGTGATAGTTGTAGCATTATGTCTAATGACTATGAGTTGACTATCGATTAGGACATGATCGTTAGTCTTGGTAAAGGTTGATTTCAAATTGATTGATATTTTTGCCTTGATATTTGGAACGTGTGGTTGACATGTGCGAAGAGTTGTAGGAAACATGATTTGTATTAGCATGAAAAGGCAACAATTGATGTGTTTATATAAATAACAATTAGGTGATGTGATAACACATAGTAAGCCTTGATTCCAAAAAAGTAAAAAGGTAGAAGAAAGGATTTGGGCAAGAATTCCTTTTGCTATGTTTGGAAACCCTAATTCCAAAAGAATGAGTGCCTTGCATACATGAAGTCTTCTTAACCTTGATTTTGTCTGATATTATGTGGATATGGGATATAGTCATTAACATGTATTTGGCATGTATATCATCTAATTTCCAGTTATGGAGGGATTTTTCAATGGAATTGGAGCCCCTTGAGAGATGGCATGGACGTGTTCAGTTACAAGGCAATGAGCTTGACACAACAAGGTAAGGCAACTAGTATGTTTTTATGTTTATTTATGCACTGACAGTTATGCGTTCATGGAAATATGATGCAAGGGATTGCATGGAAAAGAAACTGCCATGAAATCTTGAAGAAGGTTCAGGTTGAGCTTTCCTATGGAAGCACTAGGAACCATGGGATTGAGTCATCGTGTTTGTTGCTAGTCTTGTCCTTTTGGTGTGTTGTGATTTTATTGTGCTTGATTTTCCATTGTGTTTGTGTCTTGTGCATGGCCATGCCACTTTATTTTTGGTGTCGTGTTGTTGATGGTTTTCCATTGTTTTCTTCTTGTTTACTTCTCAGTCTTGCCTTTATTGTTTTGAGAGCCTTGGGAATTGGTTGGGAAAGGAGGAAAGTTAATGGAGCTCAGGGAGAGCTACGTGGTACCCAACAGGTAATGTAAGACACTAATGAGGCTTGGTGCATGAGTAAGCATAGTAGAAGGTAAGACTCTCACAGT
This sequence comes from Pinus taeda, assembly GCA_000404065.3. Lineage (NCBI taxonomy): Eukaryota > Viridiplantae > Streptophyta > Pinopsida > Pinales > Pinaceae > Pinus > Pinus taeda. The sequence goes on from APFE031198537.1 coordinate 120,298, forward strand.
TAGTTGGACTAGTTGGGTCCATTGTGGTGAATGGACAGTGCCAGTACAGACACGAGAAAGGTAACCAAAAAAGGTAAGGTAAATGGATTTGAGGTGTAGGGTGCCTTGTCTATGTTGGGAACTGTGGTGCTCATTGTTGTACATGGTATGCACAAATAAACAAATTCTCTTAGCCTAAACCATATGTTATCTAGTAATTAAGTTTTGATCATAATTATGTTGATGTTTATATATGTATACATGTATGTATGTATGTATGTCATTGTTTGAAATGATGTTGATTGTTTTATACGAATGACTATATATGTATGTATCTATGTATCTATGTAACTTTCCAAAAGGTCATTAGGGATCATTCTTGTGGAAAAATGATTACTTGTGTAAGTGAATGGCATGAAGAGGTTCATGGTCTTACAAGGAATCAATTGGGAGGAGTGCCCTGAAAAATCTATGAGGTCAGTATCATGTGGTTATGAGTTGATATTATGTGATTATATTATGTATATGTTATGGGTAGGCTATACTGAGGGATACATCAGCGAAATGAAAGTGGTGTGGTCTGAGACATTTTGGGACAAGCATGAATAAGATACTAGAAGTAAGGTCACTTGGTAGAGATAGTGTGGTTTTGGATGTGTGGTACTACTATTGTGCATAGTTTGTATATGTTGTACATGCATCTATGATATTGTGTGCATGCAGTGTTGTGTATATATAATGTGTGTACATGTTTTTTACGCAATGTTGTGTACAAGGTGGTACATATAGTGTTGTGTGTATATTTCATATGCAATTCTCAGTATAGATGGTGTTATGTACATGTTGGATATGTAGTCTTATGTATAGGTGACACTATGTAGGTGTTGGATATGCAGTGCTATGTACATGTGGTGTTGTGTGCATGTTGTACATGTCATGCTATGCACATATGGTGTGGTGTGCATGATTGTACAATTGGTGTTGTGTGCATGTGGTGTTGTGTACATGTTGTACAAGTGGTGTTGTGTGCAGGTGGTGTTGTGTACATGTCCTACATGTGACATTGTGTACATGTGGTGTCACGTACATGTTGTGCATGTGTTACTGTGTACATGTGGTATTGTGTACATGTTGTATAGATGGTGAAGTGTACATGTGGCATTTTGTACACATTATGAAGATGGTTATGTGTAAATGTGATGTGCACATGTTGTACATGTGACGTTGTTTACATGTGCTACAATCTACATGTTGTACCTATGGTACTGGTGTACATGTGGTAATGTGTGCATGTCATACATGTTTTCTTGTGAGCATGCCTACTATGTACGTGCATTGTGTAGTTATGGTGTCATGACAAGTGTACTTGATGTGTTGTACTCTATGTAGTAAATATATTTTGGTGTGTTGTACGCCAGGTGTAGGTACATGTATTGTGTGGCATTGTACATCGAGTATATATGTATGTATTGTGTTGTACATCGGGTGTAGGTGTATGTATTGTGTAGTGGTGTACACTGGATGTAAGCATATTTATTGTGTTGTGTTGTATACTAGGTGTAGATGTATGTGTGTTATGTCAGGTGTATGTGCATGTATTTCATGGTGTTGTATGTCATGTGTGGTTGTATGTGTGTGGAGCACACTATGTGTATGTGCACATGGTTTAGGAGATGGCATTGGGTGTTTTTTTGGTGAGGAAATCGATCCAGTGTGTGTATGGAATAAGGACAAAGGTATAAGTTAAGGATTGATTAAAGGATAGGTATCAATATTTTATTTCATTTTCATTATACATGTGCTTTATGATTCTATCCTATGATGATTACATGTGATTTATGGTTTTGATCTATGATGGTTTTCTGTTGAGCTAACTTGATGTGATATGTTTATACATGATGATTTGGTCAAAGATGCTAGTTTGACTTGTTGTGGTAAGAAGTAAACAAGATTGCAAGTGTACCTTATTAATGAGCTACTAATGAGGTATGATGTGAATTTATTACATTTTATTTTGAATATAATGGAAATTATGTGCTTGGTTTAGGAATGCATGAAAATTCCTGGTTGGGTGGTTGAAACTGACTACAAGAATTAGCAGTGTCAGTGAAATAAATTGGAACGTGCAACAGTATGTTGGTAAAGCACTTTAGGAGCAAGGCCATTATTCGACACTGATACCGAATAGTGTCCATTGATTTCCCTGAGAATGATACGAATAGTATGATGGTTTTAGGTAGGGATATGCCTTGGTTTTTGTATCTTTTGATGCAAGGAAGCCTTGCCAAGGGATGGAATTTTTGGGATGGGGATGCCAGTGGAACTTGTAAGGTATGTGACTAGATTGCCCGAGGGAATGTGCAACAGAGAAGGGAAGGTCAGGGATATATTTGTTTCAGGCATTAGCATTGCCAAATGGAATCAAATGCACACTGGGAGTGTGCCCTGAAACAATGAACCAATAACTGTTCACTAAGAGGACAAGTGGAATAGGATTGTAGTGTTGGACAGTGGATGCAATTTCACTATGGTAGTGGATTTTGGACTTCCTAGGAAGGAGGTGAGTGCTGGTATTACTTTGAGGGTGGAGGTGTGAGCCTCTGGATTCCCTTGTTGCGGACACAACCATCCCTTTTATTTGTTGGTTAACCAAATGTGGATATATGTATATGTGTGTATTATTATAAATACTATATCAAGCTAGATTTGTAAAGCTCCATAGACAATATAATTATTTGATGGTTGAAGCAAATGTGTTTAAGTATATGTGGTTGTTATTGTAAATATCGTAATGAGTTGTGTTATAAAGCTCTAGTAAATGGTATGTTTGTCATGTTTTAGCAGTTGGTCACTGTAAATACTGCAATGAGTTGCGTTATAAATCTCCATGGGTAGTATGTTTTGTTTTCAGAAGTCTTGCTAGTTATAGATGCCATTGAACATCGAGGATGGTGTTCCTCCAAGGGGAGGGTTCTGTAACAGCCCTGGTAAAAATTCCATGTAAAATATATAAGCCCACTTCCAAGTTGAATAGTGGGCAAGATATTCTAGTATGGGTGTTGATTCGGTTTATTATGGCTAGAAGGAATTTGCAAAGGCAAAAAGGAATTTTTGACGCATTTATTTATGAAAATAATGGAAATTAGGAGAAAGGAAAGTGAAAGGCCACAAGTTGCAAGTGAGGAGGAAAATGAAGGAAAATAATGGAAAATGAAGAAAATATAGGACTTATTAAGAAAATATTTTGAGGATCAGTTGGTAACCTTTTGTCAGTTCGGTTTTAGAGATCTCTCATTATTCTCTCTCTCTCTCTCTGATCTGCTTTTGTATAATTAGTTTTGTGGTACCAATAACAATTATAGATTTATAAATATGTGCATGCTTATTACTCCTTGTGCTGAGGTTTCATTAGCTGTTTCTACATATAATCAGGTAAATTTCCTTAAGTTTTTAAAGACAATCATGATGAAAATAGCTTCAAAAAGAAATACTGAACAACAAACATGTACTATGTAGCAAACTAACAAAGAGACAAATTAGCACAGTGTTTTGATGGAGGAGTTCGCCCCTCCTGGGCTACATCTTCTTGGTCAATCTTCCATGGCTTGGGCCTCTATTTTAGCTCAATGTAGAAAAAATGTTGTTTACAAAGATATATGGCTCCAAAGAACACCTCTTTTTGAGCTCAATTTGGTCAAAATTGCTCAAGATATGCTTCGTTCATTTTTTCCCTAGGAAACCCAGTAAAACAGGAGAGGACTCTAGTTAGCACCGCCAAAATTGGTAATCTCGTTGAAATTAACGTGCATCCAAAACTGTTGCCAACTTAAAAATGGATTGATTAAGGTTAAGCTGGATTATTGGCACTCTAAGCACACTTATTTGTTTAGCGTTGGACCTTGGTCATAGTGATGGTCGTGTAGTACCATTATGGATATCATGACCTTATTTATGGTTGAGTTGAGATGTTGTGAAGTTATATCGTGCTAATCTAGCTTGATTGTGTAGATAAGATAACCTCCCCTGAGATACATTAAGGTATGATCTTATTTATGTCGTCTACTTTGTGCTTGAATGTTTGATTATGTCGTCTATTTGGTGTTTGAGTGTTTGGTATCTATTATGTCATATAATTGATTTATCTAACATGGTACATTTATAGTTGGTTTGAATGTTTGATTGATTGCATGATATGAGTATGTGTCTATAAGATTGCATGAAGAAATGATCTTGTTTTAAGATGATTGCACTAATACATATGAAATGAGATAGCTGATATGTACTTGAGTGTAGTAGCTGATAGTTGTAGCATTATGTCTAATGACTATGAGTTGACTATGGATTAGGACATGATTGTTAGTCTTGGTAAAGGTTGATTTCAAATTAATAGATATTTTTTCCTTGATATTTGGAATGTGTGGTTGACATGTGTGAAGAGTTTTTGGAAACATGATTTGTATTAGCATGACAATGTAACAGTTGATGTGTTTATATAAATAAGAGTTAGGTGATGTACACATAATAAGCCTCGATTCCAAAAGAGTAAAAAGGTAGAAGAAAGGAATTGGGAAAGAATTCCTTTGGCTATGCTTGGAAACCCTAATTCCAAACGAATGAGTGCTTTGCATACATGAAGTCTTCTTAACCTTAATTTTGTTTGACATTATGTGGATATGTGTTATAGTCATGAACATGTATTTGACATGTATGTCATCTCATTTCCTGTTATGGAGGGATTCGTCAAGGGAATTGAAGCCCCTTGAGAGATGGCATGGATGTGTTCAGTTGAAAGGAAATGTGCTTGGCACAACGAGGTAATGTAACTAGTATGTTTTTATGTTTATTTATGCAATGATAGTTATGCATTCATGGAAATATGATGCAAGGGATTGCATGGCAAAGAGACTGCCATGAAATCTTGAAGAAGGCTCAAGTTGAGCTTTCTTATGGAAGCACTAGGAACCATGGGATTGAGTCATTGTGTTTGTTGCTAGTCTTGTGCTTTTGGTGTTTTGTGATATTCTTGCACTTGATTTTCCATTGTGTTTGTGTCTTGTGCATTGCCATGCCACTTTATTTGTTGTGTCATGTTGTTGATGCTTTTCCATGGTTTTCTTCTTGTTTACTTCTCAGTCTTTCCTTTATTGTTTTGAGAGTCTTGGGGATTAGCTGGGAAAGGAGGAAATTTAACGACGCTCAGGGAGAGTTCTGTGCTACCCAACAAGTAATGTAAGACACTGATGAGGCTTGGTGCATGAGTAAGCATAATAGAAGGTAAGAATGTGATAGTTAGTTGAATTAGTTGGGTCCATTGTGGTAAATGGATGGTGGCAATACAGACATGAGAAAGGTAACCAAAAAAGGTAAAGTAAATGGATCTGAGGTGTAGGATGCCTTGTCTATGCTGTGAACTATGGTGCTCAATGTTGTGCATGCTATGCAATAATAAGGAAGTACTCTTAATGTAGACATGATGTTATCTAGTAATTATGTTTTGATCATAATTATGTTGATGTTTATATATGTATACATGTATGTATGTATGTCATTGTTTGAAATGATGATGATTGTTTTATACTAATGATTATATATGTATGTACCTATGTATCTATGTCACTGTCCGATAGGGTCATCAAGGATTATTCTTGTGGAAGAATGATTGCTTATGTAGGTGAATGGCATGAAGAAGTTCATGGTCATATAAGCAATCAATTGGGAGGAGTGTCGTGACAAATCTATGAGGTCAGTATCATGTGGTTATGATTTGATATTATGTGATTATATTATTTATATGTTATGGGCAGGCTATACCGAGGGATACATCAGTGAAATGAAAGCGGTATGGTTTGCGACATGTTGGGACAAGCATGAATAAAATACTAGAAGCAAGGTCACTTGGTAGAGACAGTGTGGTTTTGGATGTGTGGTACTACTATTGTGCATATGTTGTACATTTTGCATCTATGATATTGTGTGCATGTAGTGTTGTGTATATATAGTGTGTGTACATGTTGTTTATGCAATGTTGTGTACAGGGTGGTACATATAGTGTTGTGTGTATATTGCATATGCAGTGCTCAGTATAGATGGTGTTATCTACATGTTGGATATGCAATCTTGTGTATAGGGGATGCTATGTAGATGTTGGATATGTAGTGCTATGTCCATGTGGTGTTGTGTGGATGTTGTACATGTCGTGCTATGCACATATGGTGTGGTGTGCATGATTGTACAACTAGTGTTGTGTGCATGTGGTGTTGTGTACATGTTGCACAAGTGGTGTTGTGTGCAGGTAGTGTTGTGTACATGTCATGCATGTGGCATTACGTACATGTGGTGTTGTGTACATGTCATGCATGTGGTATTGTGCACATGGGGTATTGTGTACACATTGTACAGGTGGTGAAGTGTACATGTTGCATTGTGTACACATCGTGAAGGTGGTGATGTGTACATGTGATGTTGTGCATACGTCGTGCAGGTGATGTTGTGTATAGATGGTACAATGTACATGTTGTACCTATGGTACTAGTGTACACATGGTATTGTGTGCATGTCATACATTTTGTCTTGTGGGCATGCCTACTATGTACGTGCATTGTGTAGTTGTGGTATTATGACATGTGACCTCGTTGTGTTGTACTCTGTGTAGTACATATATTTTGGTGTGATGTACGCTAGGTGTAGGTATATGTATTGTGTGGCATTGTACATCGATTATAGATGTATGTATTGTGTTGTACATCGGGTGTAGGTGTATGTATTGTGTGGTGGTGTACGCTAGATTTAGGCATATGTATTGTGTTGTTATGTCAAGTGTAGGTGCATGTATGTATGTTATGTCAGGTGTAGGTGCATGTATTTCATGGTGTTCTATGTCATGTGTGGTTGTATGTGTGTGGTGCACACTATGTGTATGTGCACATGGTTTAGGAGATGGGATTGGGTGTTTTTCTAGTGTGGAAATCGATTCGATGTGTGTAAAAAATAAGGAAAAAGGTAGAAGGTAAGGATTGATTAAAGGATAAGTATCAATATTTTATTTCATTTTCATTATACATGTGATTTATGATTCTATCTTATGATGATTACATGTGATCTATGATTCTGGTTTATGATGGTTACATGTGATTTATGGTTTTGATCTATGAGGGTTTTGTTTTGAGCTAACCTGATGTGACATGTTTATATATGATGATTTGGTCAAAGATGCTAGTTTTACTTGTTGTGATAAGAAGTAAATAGGATTGCAAGTGTACGTTATTAATGAGCTACCAATGAGGTATGATGCAAATTTATTACATTTTATTTTGAATATAATGGAAACTATGTGCTTGGTGTAGAAATGCATGAAAATTCTATGTTGGGTGGTTGAAACTAACTACAAGAATTAGTAGCGTCAGTGAAAGGAATTGGAACATGCAACAGTATGTTGGTAAAGCACTTTAGGAGTAGGGCCATTATGGGACATTGATACCGAATAGTTTCCATTGATTTCCATGAGCATGCTACGACTAGTACGATGCTTTGATGTAGGGATATGCCTTGGTTTTTGTATCTACCGATGCGAGGAAGCCTTGCAAAGGGATTGACTTCTTGGGTTGGGGGTGCCAACAGAACTTGTAAGGCATGTGACTACATGGAAGGGGGCGATTAGATTTCCCAAGGGAATGTGTAGTAGATAAGGGAAGGTTAGGGTTATATTTGTTTCGGGCATTAGCATTGCCAAATGGAATCAAATGCACATTGGGAGTGTGCCCTGAAATAGTAAACTAATAACTGCTCACTAAGAGGACAAGTGGTTTGATTGTGGCAGTGGATTTTGGACTTCCTATAAAGGAGGTGAATCCTGGTATTACTTTGAGGGAGGAGGTGTGAGCCTCTGGATTCCCTTGTTGTGGATGCAACCATCCCTTTTATTTATTGGTTGACCAAATGTGCATATATGTATATGTGTGTATTATTGTAAATATTGTCTCAAGCTAGATTTATAAAGCTCCATAGATAATATAATTATTTGTTGGTTGAAGCAAATGATTTTAAGTATATGTGGTTGTTATTGTAAATACCGTAATGAGTTGTGTTATAAATCTCCAATGAATAGTATGTTTGTCATGTTTTAGCAGTTGGTCATTGTAAATACTACAATGAGTTGCGTTATAAATCTCCATGGGTAGTATGTTTTGTTTTCATAAGTCTTGCTAGTTATAGGTGTCATTGAACACCAAGGACAGTGTTCCCCCAAGGGGGACGGTTCTGTAACAACCCTGATAAAAATTCCATGTAAAATATATAAGGCCTTGGTGATGGGACATGTATTCTAAGTTGAATGGTGGGCAAGGAATCCTATTATGGGTGTTGATTCAATTTATTATGGCTAAAAAGAATTGGCAAAGGGAAAAAGGAATTTTTGACACATTTATTTATGAAAATAATGGAAATTAGGAGAAAGGAAAGTGAATGGCCAAAGGTTGCATGTGAGGAGGAAAATGAAGGAAAATAATGGAAAATGAAGAGAATATAGGATTTATTAAAAAAATCTTTTGAGGATCAGTTGGTAACCTTTTGTCAGTTCAGTTTTAGAGATCTCTCATTATTCTCTCTCTCTGATCTATTTTTGTATGATTAGTTTTTTTGTGCTAATAACAATAATAAATTTATAAATATGTGCATTCTTATTGCTCCTTGTGATGAGGTTTCATTAGCTGTTTATGCATACAATCATCTAAATTTCCTCAAGTTTTTAAAGACATTCATGAGAAAAATAGCTTTAGAAACAAATACTGAACAACAAACATGTATAGTGCAACAAACTATCAAAGAGACACATTAACACAATGTTTTGACGAAGGAGCTCTCCCCTCCTAGGCTACATCTCCTTGGTCCAGCTTCCATGGCTTAGGCCTCTATATTAGCTCAATGTGAAAAAAAGTTTGTTTACAAAGCTCTATGGCTCCTAATACCTATACCAATGTGTTCATAATGTTCAAACTAGCCAAGAACACCTCTTTCTAAGCTCAATTTTGTCGAAGATTGCTCAATATATGCTTCATTCATTTTTCCCCTAGGAAACCCCACTAAAACTGGAGAAGGCTCTGGATACCACTGCCGAAATTAGTAATCCCATTGAAATTGGTGCGCATCCAAAACTATCCCCAACTTAAAAATAGATTAATTAAGGTTAAGCTGGATTAATGGCACTCTAAGCATGCTTATCCGTTTAGTGCTAGCCCTTGGTCATAGTGTATGGTCGTATTGTGAGGGATCTAGTCTGCAGGGCTGGCTCCCTCCACTCCATCATCGGCATACATTGAAGGCATAAAATAAAGTGTTGGGTCTACGATTTACAAGTCCCTCTGTTTGGTTCGATGGTATGTAATGGAGTTTGGGAGGGGGAGGTCAGAGATATCAGCTAGCACCAGAACAATAACTTTATGGACTTCATGAACTTTTTTGATCGATTAGAAAAGTATTTATGTGAATATCTAAGAACATTTTGAGTAGCAAGCAAGCCAATGTGGCTTTTTTGTAATCTTTTTGCAAAGTATAAGATGACCCTACGTGGAACGTCTAAAGTTGGAACTTATCTTATTTTTCAGGCACGCTGTAATTAAAAATGTATAGTTGTTCTTAATAGTTGTACTTTTTCTCTACTTAATATGGAGGTGATCAAAAATAGTATTATTGATATTACATGAGATTTAATTTATTTTACATTCAATTTACATGTGATATTTACAACAACAAAAAATTGAATTGTCTTTAGTGAGATTTTTTGGAAGTTTCTCATGTGGGTTTCTCTGGTCTAATTTCACAAGCTTGATGGGTAATCCCTTCACAATCTAAGTGCTCTAAAGGTTTCTCAAGGTGATGGATCCATATATAGTAAAAAAACTAGTTTAAATAACACAAATCAAGATTTCACCTCAAATCAAAAGTCGCATTAAAGAAAACTCCAAAAATTATTATTAAAGTGTTTTACTATTAACCATAAGTAAATTATCTCAATGTCCATATTAAATAACATAATTCTACATCTACTTTATATGTAGAAAAATAAAGTACTTTAAATTTGAAAAAAAAAAAATATTATATTTTCACTTCCGATAGAAGTATAATTTATTTAGTTTGATTTATAGATTTTAAAAATATCAATAACAAAGAAAAGTTTAATGTGAGTTATAGATAAAATATTTAAATAAAGAAGTTGAGTAAATTTTTTTTTAACATTAAACATATATAGAGAGAATGATTATGAGAATTCTTATTACATTAATAATAGCTTTCTAATTCAATGTATGAGGAAGATTTGTTATTCTTTCAATGCTTGATATAGATTTGATATGAAATATTTTAGAAAATATTAATACTAAAAATAATTAAATGTATGTGGGAAAAAATATGAGGGCCATGTTTTAACATTTTAATATAGAGAACATGAATTGCAATATTTTAATGTCAACTGCATATATATTATACTAGTTTAAATCCATCTTATATCTAAATCAAATCTCTTTTCACTTTAAAAGAGGCTTGCATCTTAAAAGTTTTGATCTCTCTTAGAGCTTGGTAAATAAGGAATTAATAAATCTAAATTGGTCATATTCACAATTGTTGAATTCTATTT